>JBDPZO010000007.1:2485036-2730641 GCA_039877585.1 Heterodera filipjevi | reverse complement strand
CAAGGGGGAAACGACGGAGGGACGGGAGGGGGCCAGGGGGGGGCGGGAGGGCAGGCCAGGCCGGAGCGGGGAGAAGGGCCCCGGAGGAGGAGAGGGGAAGCCCCCAAGAGAAGGCGGCGCAGCAATTGCCGGAGGTACGCAGTATGGCCGAGCCGGCAGGGGAGGGGAATTGAAATGTTAATAAAAGATGTTTTTGGAAGGGGGTTCCTAAAGAGAAGAGCAAGGGGGGGATCAAAGTTAGGGTGTGGGTTGAGGTGGAAGTCAATCAATTTATTTTTATATCTACCATTGAAAATATTCATTCTCTTTTTTGTTTATCTTTTTCTTTATTTTTTTAATGCTCATAAGTATATTCTCAGCAATATTGTTTATTTTCAATAATCATGCGCTTTTTGAATCATCCGCACATTTACTTATTTGATTATTAATTCCAGTTCGTCGGCATTAAAATATAAATATGTAAAACTTATATTACTACATGTTTTTTTAAATAACGAACTTTTATTCGATTTATTCTTTTCTTCTTAACCCTTATTTTTCAAATTATGTTACCTTTTCTCTTTTAAAATTAATTTTTTTCTTAAATCAACTTAAATCATCTTACTTTAATTACTTACCCATATTTTTTTCAACAATTATAAAACTTCCCAACCTCCTATCTTTTTAATTACCATATTGTTTTTTTTTTAATTATATCTTGTCACCAACCACAACAATCTTGATCGCGTATACTAAACATAATTAATTCAACCAACTATGTTTATTAAAAGCTAGCGTTTCTTTCATTTTTATAATTTTTGACAAAAACTATTCGTAAGTCATTAAATCAGATTCGTATTTAATTTTATTTCCGCCCAAAAATAATTTTAAAAGAAAAGACTAACATCATTTTGAAAAATAAACGAAGAACAAGAATAATCGAATAAAGTTCTTTATTTAAAAACATTGTATAATATTAATTTTTACACTTATTACCTATTTTAATTGCCGACGACACTGTGAATTCCTAATCAAAATAAGTAAATGTTGCGGTGATTCAAAAAGCGCATGATTATTGATAAATACAAATATTGCTGTAGAATATACTTATGAGCATTAAAAAATAAAGAAAAAGACATCAAACAAAACCAGATTGAATTGAACTATTTTCAATTGGTATATTAAAAATAAATTTGATTTCGACTTAAAATACAAAAAAAAACCATAATACTTTGATAAAAAACCAATTGAATTATTATATTTCTAGGAAAACCCTATCACAAAAAATCATTTTAATTAAAATTTCAATTCACATAAAAGACAAGGATAGGAAATTATTAATGAGTACATAAGAAAATTGATGCAGCAGATATTATAATTATCTGGATAAAAATATAATAAAGCAAGGGCAACAATGCAAAACAAAGAGAAGGAATGGAATTTTGCAACTAACGAACCAAAATGGCAAAATTAAAGTAAAAATAAGTAGTTGAAAAATTGGAGAAAGCTCAAAGTTATGAATAATAGAAGAATTAACAAACCCAAATATTTTTAAACCTTTTAGGGATTATTTTTTTTAATATTCAAAAATTTTGAAAAATAATTACGAAAACCAAATTATTTATTTAAAAGCATAAAATTTTGCCTGAATAAAAATATATTTGATTTTGAAAAGCTTGAAAAAAACGACAAAAACCAACCACTCTCACCTCAAAACATGCCAAACCCTGAAACAAAAACATAAATGAATTTTGAATTATACACTTGTTATTTATTTAATAAATACTTCTATCTCATTGAAAATCAAACAACCGCACAAGGCAGCTTTTCTGATAACAAAGAATTTTGATATCCTATCAAATACAAAAATAATTAAAATGCTCATAAATACCAGTTAGAATATTCTTATCTAACACTTAAAACTTAGCGCTATCCGAGCGTATTTAATTTCTAAAACCAATAAAAAACGTGAATTAGAAAACTAACGAAAACTTTCTTTAATAAACAATTTTACTTTTTTTAGTTCAACTTATAAAGCTAAATCCCCTTTATTCCAAGAGATAATTGAACTTTTTGATAAGTTTTAAATGATATCAAATTGATTTCTTCTCATTGTTTCAGAGAAAGTTATGATGAAATTAAGTGACGCATACATAAAAATAACTAAATTTTTTTTTACAAAATCTTTATTATCTTACATTTAAACTATTAATTAGCACTAAAAAAAATTTATTAAAGATATAAGAAAAATATGAATAAATAGTTATTGACCATATCGCAGAAATAAAATGCAAAAAACAAACACATAAACAAATTCGCAAAGGCAACAACAACTATTATACAACTGACACACAATATCGCCAGAGAATTTATTAATAAATTTACCTAGGGGTTTAATTTTTATTTAGACAGTTTATTGTTTGAAAACAAAATATATTATATTTTATTTTCTAAATTTTTTTGTGCTTATAACCTAAAATTTAATTAAAAAACATTAGTTTTAAAATAAACGCATTTTTTCATGCTCAGCCTTTAATTGAAAGAAAATTAAATTATCACTTCATTTTTTATTTGGAAACAAGGCAATGCTACTGTAATAATATAGAATCACAAAAATATATTATTATTTCAAATAAATTTTTAAATCGAATAATCAATGTTGTGTTTTTTTCACTTCACTTTTGTTACATTTTTTTTTAATTATGGTAGTTTTCTTTATCGATTTCTTTGTTTTTAATTGCTTCTAATTTCTTCTGGAGCACGGTCTATATCGTATCTATTTATTAATTTCTTTTTTTAAATTATTTTTAGCTCTTAGAGTTAAGCAAAAACAAAATTGTTTTAAAAAAAAAAAAAATTAAACTACCAAAATTGATTATTTAAAAATATGTAGTGCATAAAAAACGGACAAAAAACTTAGTTCTTTGAATATTCAATTTAAAAAGTAGCATCGAAATGAAGGTAAGGTAACGAAGTGGATAGAGTTCTGCGATATTAAGTATGAAATTAAAAAAACAAAATTCATTCAAAATGCTTGCTTGACATATTATATGACATTGATTCTTTTAAAGAAAAAATCGTACTCCCATTTATTAAATCTAATAATAAATTTGATTATTAAAATAATTTTGATGATTATGTGTTTAAAACACTAATAGCTAAGGAATTGTTTTTAAAAAAAATGGTATGTAAGAAAAACAAATTTTATCCACATCATAAAATTTCATGAATGAAGAATTTCTATAAGTTTAAGCAAAATTCTTTAAATTATAAAATTTTTTGAAATAATAAAATGAAAATAAGTGATTATTGCAATTAAAGAAACTTAATTACATCCTAATTAAAGTGAAAACATTGATTTAAATCAAACGTTGTAAAAAAAAAATACAAAAATTCTTAGAAATTTAACAAAAAAAAAAAAGAGGAAAAAATAGGCAATTCCAAGAAATTGCTCGCAACTTACAACCTTAACGAAAAACACAGAAATTAAAAGAATTTTTTTAAGTAAATAAAAAATAATTTTCGATGCTTGGTCGTTCGTAAAAATGCCACCATAGGCGTCTTTGAAAAAATATAGACCAAAGTATTCATTAAATTTCTGAATCCATATTTATGCAAATAGGTGTCAAAGGTATCAGACTAATGCAATATAAAATAACATAATCGTACTGAGCAGCGTCAATCGTAAACTTAAAGTTGGCATCATTAATATTGTTTTGATTATAAATAAGTAAGAAAGAATTTATGATAATAGTGAAACTGTATAAAACAAAAATAAATTTATTTAATTTTATTTAATTCATGAATAATTCTAACTTATAAAAATATTATACTGGCATAAAAAAAATAATAATGAAATAAATAACTATAAAAAATAAGACTATGTATAGAAATAACGAAATGCCAGATAAAAAAAATTAATTTTTTAAATAAAGCAAAGGCATTAAATTCAGCGTTGGCCGAATTTCTCTCCTAAACTATTTCCTCTAACACGGGTCGACCGTGGTTCAACGGAGCAATGACGCATCCTCTGTTTCACGCAATTATGAACTAAGACCTTAGACCGCTTTTTATTTCATATTGTTACACTCTTTGTGTGTATGCTTTTATGATAAATTGTTATGAAAATGACAAGTAATCTAAAAGGACGAAATTTAACTCGTTTTTCACGTCTCGTTTTTCGCGACTCGATTTCACGCGTTATAAGTATAAGAACGGTCTAACCTACCACTGTCTGAGCTCCAACGAAAATAGGGTTAAAAAACGGTGATGCGACATTTGCGCCGCGGACTTTTGCGCCGAGGACACTTTCGCCGCGACATTTGCGCCGCCCAGCCAAATGGGCATTTGCGCCGCAGACACTGCGCCGCCCAGCAAAATCGACTTTGGCGGCGCAAGGTCCGCGGTGCAAAAGTCCGCGGCGCAAAAGTCCGCGGCGCAAAAGTCCGCGGCGCAAAAGTCGACTAACCAAAAAACGAGTCGATACAAAACGAATTGGATTTTTACCAATTAAAATTAGGTTAAATTTAATCAAATTTAACCCTAACGGTTGCATAGTTACTTCGAATAAATGGTCCTATTAATGACACTACGTGAATTAAATAATAGGGTTTTCTACGACAGTTTTGAACCAAATTGGTTGTAATTTTGGTAAGGCTACTCACGCTAAAACGGCCACGCTAAAACGACCCTCACGCTACGCCACGCTAAAACGGTCACGCTAAACTGACCCTTTTCGGATTTCCCCTTTATATAGGAACAGTGGTAAAGATTGGATATTTGCAAAATTATTTATATTTCTTTCAATAAAAGGCCAATTTTATGATTTATTTCTTCGTTTTTTTCAGTTTTCGAACTAAAAATATCAAAGAATGGACCTTTTTTACCTATTTTTTCTCTTTAAATTTTATTTGATTTCTCAAAAATTTCCCCGGCGGTGTCTATCGGCACCGCCGGATAGCATTTACTATGAATTTTTCAAGATTTATCTTAAAAATTGTAATTATCTGAAAAAATAGGCTCCCAAATCCTCAAAAATTAATAGTTTCCCATCTTACAAAATTGGCACAAATTTTTAACTCAATCCCGACAACGTCAGTATCAAGCGAAAGGCTTTTTAGCAAAGTAGGAATTTTGTATGCCCACTACGAAAGGTAAGAATCCGACATTGTTCACAAAAAATCTTGAATAGACTTTCGGCGCAGATGGCGGGAATATTTTGATTGTGAAGGCAAACATGGACAAAATTGCGATAGGACCGTCAATTGATGACGATGAAAACGAATTTTTTGAGAATAATGAAGAGTCTGATTAAATTATTTAATTTTTACCGCTTTTTTAAAAAGTTGCAATGATTTAAAAGAACAAATTTATTATTATTTTTTTTTGAATTCAAGAGCCAAACGTTATAAAAGGCGGGTCCCCGCCCGCACATCCTCAAACCCGCATGCGAGTACGGGTTTATCCGTCCGCCCTAAATTAATAACCTGTTACCCGCATAGAGCATTACCCGCATGCGGGTATTGCACCCTACTTTGTACCATGGATTTAAAATTTAAGAAAATCATTTAAGCGATTTTGTCACCCGATTGGAATGGATGAAAGGAATGGCAAACATTTTGCATTTTCTTGTGTCGTCCGCGTCGGCGTGGTGATGGACACAGCAGGGCGATGACACGATACAAATGGCACAATGTCAGGATTTATAAATTAATTGTCTAACGACAGATTCTCAACAAACAAAAAACACAAAGTATTTGGCTGGGTTTAATTCGCTTGTCTTTTTCTTACTGACTTCCCATAAATGGGTTTGCATTCCATTTCCTTTCACCATTCTATTTGGTTATCTTTTTTCATTTCTTTAATTAAAGATTTAATTTTTTTACCCCAGGCGTTCGATGGCTTAAAAATTTTGAGTCTCAGTGGATTTCGCTGTGTTTGGCCAACAAACAACAGCAGCAGCAAAGTGCCAATGCCGTTAGCAATGGTGGACGACTTGGCCAACAAATACAACAATTCTTATTAAAAAAAGGATTTTGCGATACAAAATCAAATGAAAATGAAAAAAGCAAACCAAGAAACCGTGAATTAACCCCGTGAAAAGTGAATCGTGTATTTTTTTTAATTTAATTTTTTTTTTTTTTAATTTAAATTCTGGGTTTTTAATAATTGTTTTTATTACTTTTTTAGGGATAAATTGAATCATCGGTGGGGGGTCTACTGGGCCCAACCAATTTGAAAAAGTTCTTTCACTTTTGGCACTGCGTGTAGAGGCAGAAAAATTGGGACAAGCTTTTTGATGGTCGGAAATTAGTTTTTTTTTCTCCCCAAAAAAGTGATTATGCCTGAAGATAAGTCATGACTTCATAACATTTTATTTATTTGAACCATCAAATCCATTCGACTGATTTTGATAGCAAAATTGCACAAAAAAAACAAATTTGATTCGATTTTCAGAAACTGAAGGAATGGAAGCCGGCGGTGCCGATAGGCGCCGCTGGAAAAATTTTTGAAAAATTAAATTTACAAAGAATCATTGTCAAAAAACTTGGCAAATTGAATTATAATAAGTTTTGATCTCTTTATTTGCAAAATTTCGTTTAACGAACTAATTTTTGAAAAAACAATTTAAAAGCCAAAATTTCCTGCCATGGCGGGGGCGGAATTACCCAAAATTTTTCAATTTTGTCTCCTGCATTCCTTTTTCCTATTTTTTCTCAGCAATTATTCTTGGAAAATAAAAAATCCCGAAAGTTTCTAATTTTATCCATTGTATATTTTTCACGGTAAAACCGTGAGACCCCGTGAGCCGTTACCGTGATCGAAAAAACTTTAAGGTATTAAAACAATTCGTTAAGTGAATATTGTTAAGGCAATTGCTGGTCGGCACGCTCAAATTTTTGTATCAAACACAAATTAGAATTTTTGGTTTCAGGTCATCTTTCTTAAAAAGGAAGAAAGATTATTACAAAAAACCTGGTGGGGGACTGTCAAATTATGACGCTAAGTATACGGAAAATTTTAAGGCCAATTCCACTCATAATAGCAGCAAAGGAAATAACACGCAGCAAAGGAAATAACACTTGCGGACTCCTCCCGGCCTTCGGCCGGGAGATTTTGTTTTTTGGAAACGAAACCCAAATTTGATATAACATATATAGTAAACTAATTGAAAAAGGTTTGCAATTAAAATTGCAAATTTGGTCAGTCACAATATATTCAATAATCGAATAAAAAAGGATGGGTGCTTTTTAAAAATGAAAATATTTGGTTATCGACCAAATTAAAAAAAAAATGTTTTTTGACAATTATTAAGTAAATTTATTAAACAATTGGTAGTACAATAATTGTGAAGTGAAAATGATTCTAAAAAATTAATTTTTTAACGAGGTTTATAATAGTGACTGGAAAAAAGTCGACCCTGATCATGATTTTCGAAAAAAAGAAAAATGAAAAAAATATTAAAAATGCTTCCAAAGCTTAAAATTTAAACTGCGATCTATTCTCAGAGCTAGTTCCCAGATGTCCTTGAGCCTAGTATCCTTATTTCCTTTTCCCCTAGATAGTACCAGCCCTATTCACATTTGATCATTAGTCTCGTCATTTAATGATCCCGTTTTACCGCTTTACCCCCCCCCCCCTCCTTTTTCACTTATCTTCTCGAATATAATTCTCGCCCACCCACAAAGGTAAAATTCAATTTTGCTTGGGATATGTGTAAGAGAAGGAGGAAGGAGTGGAGAGGGGAAGGAATGGCGTGAGACGAATGGAAAGTCACAATTATATGACAATGCTGGGTGGGAATATGCAATTTTGCAAGAAAAGCGATCCCCCTTCACCTTGCTTATCGGTTGGCAGTTGCCTTGCCATTCCCCCCTACCCCCTTGTCTTCTTCCTCCTTCCCTGTACTCCAACATTCGGAGATGGCTCCCGAGGAAGCAGCCAATCAGCAATGGGAGACGACCCCCGAGAGGAGAGCGTGACAGCGATAGGCCCCTCCTTATAAACCCCCTCCCAAGGTGACTTCTAACTTTTTATTTTCTCCCAAATTGCCCACATGGAGAAAGTATATTATACGGCGTTGATTGTTATGGAAAACATAAGCAAAATCCTCACCAACGGGACAGCAACCACAGCAAATTGCCAGGTGCGAAATACTGATGCAGTCCAAAACGTTGTCCCGAAAGTTGCTGGGCTAATTTTTAACTTGAATTAAGCGATTTCAAAAACAAAATTTATACCTTTTTGAGTTTTTAATAGCTTAACTTTTTGTTTGGGTTAATATTTTTTGCAACTGGGAGCCAAAATTGGGCCGCCGTGTAATGTTTTATGACCTCTGGTCTCATAGCAAAATTCCCGAGGTGCGAAAATGCCAAAAAACTGGGTTTTAAACAGTTAAAAAGTAAAAAATTAACGCAAGTATAAGCTAATCCCTGTTATAAAATTGTTATAGCAAATAAAATTGAAAAAAAAATATCCGGCCCTCCAAATTCTTGCGACACAAAAAGTCAGAAATATTCGACATCTTGCAGAGCCAATAGCTTGAATAAATCTCTTAGGGTAAAATTTCAAGCGTATCCATTTTTATCTGCAATAAATGAAGCAATTCTGATAATAAGAACGAAAAAAAAATTTTAAAAAAATTTTGCAAAAAACCGGAATACAAACTACCTTAGTATCCTTTATTAAATTTTTTCCGTTTTGCTAAATTTTAAACCGATTCGTTTTCCGTTACTTTGCTCCATTTAATTATTCTTTTTAAAGGTTCCATTTCGAAGTGAAATTTTGTCGTCTTCTATCTCTCAGTCTTCCTCTTCTTTGACTGGCGCCGACTCTTTTGTCCCCGCTTCGCCATGCCCTGCACGATTTGTCGAAGCTTTCAACACCGTCTTACCCACTTATGATGCAGTCAATCAGCAACAAAATGCCAAAGTGGATGTGTGGAAAGACGAAACGGTTGTCGCTTTTCTCCACCATTACGAGGAATGGTCCATCAAATACCCGAACAGAAGCGGTGGTTTGAAACTCAAGAAAGGATGGTAGCGCAGCAGCGACAAATGTACGAAAAAATAATGGTCATCCTGCGAAATACAAGCACTCAAAGCCAACCACAGCAACGCTCGTCGACCTGCGAACACGCCGAGGATGGGCGAAAATAAGAAGGTAAAAAATTCAGGATGGGGAACAACACCCGTAGAACCATCAGCAGCAGACGAAACCGAGGTGCGGAAATGCGAAAAAACTGGGTTTTGAACCAGTTATGCCGAAAATTGATACAAAAAACGGCTGTAAATTAAACCTACTAGCAAATATGGTATCTATCCAGGATTGTACTAAAAATTAGTTTCCGCACCCGGGAGTATTCTCAATAATGATGGAGGTCATAAAAAAATGAGAACCATTTAAAAGGAGGTTTCCTTAATTTTGGATCACGGTACTGAAATGCCCATTTTCACAGGGACTAAAATGTTATGTTAGCAAATTACGTCTGATCCCTTTTTCTACCCTCTAGCTCGCTTTTTCTAATCTAGATCTCTTGATTAATATTAAGCAAATTTATAAATAATAATACATTTTTAAAAGATATTTCACAACTGCTAAAATTAGAATGCAGAAATAGAATTGCTAAAATTTCTTTATTCATGATCGATTTAAAGCTTACAAATATGTTAATATTTGGCAATGCAGTATTTAGAAAATGCTCAAATCTTTTTTATTATAAAAATTTATTATTATTATTATTTTGGTTCATAAAAACTCAAAGAATAAAATCATCATAAAAAACAATAATAAAGGATGCTAGGTCGTTTCCTAAAAACCGTCACTTTGGTCGTTTCCTAAAGACCGACAAATGGGCATTTCCTACAAACTGCCATCTTGGTACCTATTTTATGATCGAATTTTTGTCAATCAATTTTATGGAAATGAAGAGCTCAAGTAAGTCATTAAAGAGAAAGCTTTGCTAAGAATCTGCCAAAACTTAACCAACTATATCGTCAAAAAATGGGCGAGAATTTAGCATAATTGTCATAAATGTCTACCGGTTTTACAGAATTTATATGTTAAGAGAGAACTTTTCAACTACACAGCAGAAAAATGCTTCTTAGCCCTTCATTTCTTTTATAATTTAAGTGCATCTTGACAGTTGTAAGGTACTCTGGAATCGGTTTTATAAATTTATGCTCTGTTTAAGAGACATAATTTAAACAAGAGAAAACTGTCGAGAATTCCTAAAGACCGACAAATGGGCATTTCCTACAAACTGCCATCTTGGTACCTATTTTATGATCGAATTTTTGTCAATCAATTTTATGGAAATGAAGAGCTCAAGTAAGTCATTAAAGAGAAAGCTTTGCTTAGAATCTGACAAAACTTTACCAACTATATTTCGTCAAAAAATGGGCGCGAATTTAGCATAATTGTCATAAATGTCTACCGGTTTTACAGAATTTATATGTTAAGAGAGAACTTTTCAACTACACAGCAGAAAACTGCTTCTTAGCCCTTCATTTCTTTTATAATTTAAGTGCATCTTGACAGTTGTAAGGTACTCTGGAATCGGTTTTATAAATTTATGCTCTGTTTAAGAGACATAATTTAAACAAGAGAAAACTGTCGAGAAAACCTAATCTCCAGTAAATTCCAAACTGGAGTACAGTGGATAGGGTTAGAACCAGTTCGATTATATAAGTCCATGCCAATTTTATGGAAATGAAGAGCTCAATTAAGTCATTAAAGAGAAAGCTTTGCTTAGAATCTGACAAAACTTTACCAACTATATTTCGTCAAAAAATGGGCGCGAATTTAGCATAATTGTCATAAATGTCTACCGGTTTTACAGAATTTATATGTTTTAAGAGAGAACTTTTCACCTACACAGCAGAAAACTGCTTCTTAGCCCTTCATTTCTTTTATAATTTAAGTGCATCTTGACAGTTGTAAGGTACTCTGGAATCGGTTTTATAAATTTATGCTCTGTTTAAGAGACATAATTTAAACAAGAGAAAACTGTCGAGAAAACCTAATCTCCAGTAAATTCCAAACTGGAGTACAGTGGATAGGGTTAGAACCAGTTCGATTATATAAGTCCATGCCAATTTTATGGAAATGAAGAGCTCAATTAAGTCATTAAAGAGAAAGCTTTGCTTAGAATCTGACAAAACTTTACCAACTATATTTCGTCAAAAAATGGGCGCGAATTTAGCATAATTGTCATAAATGTCTAACGGTTTTACAGAATTTATATGTTTTAAGAGAGAACTTTTCACCTACACAGCAGAAAACTGCTTCTTAGCCCTTCATTTCTTTTATAATTTAAGTGCATCTTGACAGTTGTAAGGTACTCTCGAATCGGTTTTATAAATTTATGCTCTGTTTAAGAGACATAATTTAAACAAGAGAAAACTGTCGAGAAAACCTAATCTCCAGTAAATTCCAAACGGGAGTACAGTGGATAGGGTTAGAACCAGTTCAATTATATAAGTCCACGCCAATTTTATGGAAATGAAGAGCTCAATTAAGTCATTAAAGAGAAAGCTTTGCTAAGAATCTGCCAAAACTTTACCAACTATATTTCGTCAAAAAATGGGCGCGAATTTAGCATAATTGTCATAAATGTCTCCCGGTTTTACAGAATTTATATGTTTTAAGAGAGAACTTTTCACCTACACAGCAGAAAAATGCTTCTTAGCCCTTCATTTCTTTTATAATTTAAGTGCATCTTGACAGTTGTAAGGTACTCTGGAATCGGTTTTATAAATTTATGCTCTGTTTAAGAGACATAATTTAAACAAGAGAAAACTGTCGAGAAAACCTAATCTCCAGTAAATTCCAAACTGGAGTACAGTGGATAGGGTTAGAACCAGTTCAATTATATAAGTCCATGCCAATTTTATGGAAATGAAGAGCTCAATTAAGTCATTAAAGAGAAAGCTTTGCTAAGAATCTGCCAAAACTTAACCAACTATACTTCGTCAACAAATGGGCACGAATTTAGCATAATTGTCATAAATGTCTCCCGGTTTTACAGAATTTATATGTTTTAAGAGAGAACTTTTCACCTACACAGCAGAAAAATGCTTCTTAGCCCTTCATTTCTTTTATAATTTAAGTGCATCTTGACAGTTGTAAGGTACTCTGGAATCGGTTTTATAAATTTATGCTCTGTTTAAGAGACATAATTTAAACAAGAGAAAACTGTCGAGAAAACCTAATCTCCAGTAAATTCCAAACTGGAGTACAGTGGATAGGGTTAGAACCAGTTCAATTATATAAGTCCACGCCAATTTTATGGAAATGAAGAGCTCAATTAAGTCATTAAAGAGAAAGCTTTGCTAAGAATCTGCCAAAACTTTACCAACTATATTTCGTCAAAAAATGGGCGCGAATTTAGCATAATTGTCATAAATGTCTCCCGGTTTTACAGAATTTATATGTTTTAAGAGAGAACTTTTCACCTACACAGCAGAAAACTGCTTCTTAGCCCTTCATTTCTTTTATAATTTAAGTGCATCTTGACAGTTGTAAGGTACTCTCGAATCGGTTTTATAAATTTATGCTCTGTTTAAGAGACATAATTTAAACAAGAGAAAACTGTCGAGAAAACCTAATCTCCAGTAAATTCCAAACTGGAGTACAGTGGATAGGGTTAGAACCAGTTCAATTATATAAGTGCATGCCAATTTTATGGAAATGAAGAGCTCAATTAAGTCATTAAAGAGAAAGCTTTGCTTAGAATCTGACAAAACTTTACCAACTATATTTCGTCAAAAAATGGGCGCGAATTTAGCATAATTGTCATAAATGTCTACCGGTTTTACAGAATTTATATGTTTTAAGAGAGAACTTTTCACCTACACAGCAGAAAACTGCTTCTTAGCCCTTCATTTCTTTTATAATTTAAGTGCATCTTGACAGTTGTAAGGTACTCTGGAATCGGTTTTATAAATTTATGCTCTGTTTAAGAGACATAATTTAAACAAGAGAAAACTGTCGAGAAAACCTAATCTCCAGTAAATTCCAAACTGGAGTACAGTGGATAGGGTTAGAACCAGTTCAATTATATAAGTCCATGCCAATTTTATGGAAATGAAGAGCTCAATTAAGTCATTAAAGAGAAACTTTGCTTAGAATCTGACAAAACTTTACCAACTATATTTCGTCAAAAAATGGGCGCGAATTTAGCATAATTGTCATAAATGTCTACCGGTTTTACAGAATTTATATGTTTTAAGAGAGAACTTTTCACCTACACAGCAGAAAACTGCTTCTTAGCCCTTCATTTCTTTTATAATTTAAGTGCATCTTGACAGTTGTAAGGTACTCTGGAATCGGTTTTATAAATTTATGCTCTGTTTAAGAGACATAATTTAAACAAGAGAAAACTGTCGAGAAAACCTAATCTCCAGTAAATTCCAAACTGGAGTACAGTGGATAGGGTTAGAACCAGTTCAATTATATAAGTCCACGCCAATTTTATGGAAATGAAGAGCTCAATTAAGTCATTAAAGAGAAAGCTTTGCTAAGAATCTGCCAAAACTTTACCAACTATATTTCGTCAAAAAATGGGCGCGAATTTAGCATAATTGTCATAAATGTCTCCCGGTTTTACAGAATTTATATGTTTTAAGAGAGAACTTTTCACCTACACAGCAGAAAAATGCTTCTTAGCCCTTCATTTCTTTTATAATTTAAGTGCATCTTGACAGTTGTAAGGTACTCTCGAATCGGTTTTATAAATTTATGCTCTGTTTAAGAGACATAATTTAAACAAGAGAAAACTGTCGAGAAAACCTAATCTCCAGTAAATTCCAAACTGGAGTACAGTGGATAGGGTTAGAACCAGTTCAATTATATAAGTCCATGCCAATTTTATGGAAATGAAGAGCTCAATTAAGTCATTAAAGAGAAAGCTTTGCTTAGAATCTGACAAAACTTTACCAACTATATTTCGTCAAAAAATGGGCGCGAATTTAGCATAATTGTCATAAATGTCTACCGGTTTTACAGAATTTATATGTTTTAAGAGAGAACTTTTCACCTACACAGCAGAAAAATGCTTCTTAGCCCTTCATTTCTTTTATAATTTAAGTGCATCTTGACAGTTGTAAGGTACTCTCGAATCGGTTTTATAAATTTATGCTCTGTTTAAGAGACATAATTTAAACAAGAGAAAACTGTCGAGAAAACCTAATCTCCAGTAAATTCCAAACTGGAGTACAGTGGATAGGGTTAGAACCAGTTCGATTATATAAGTGCATGCCAATTTTATGGAAATGAAGAGCTCAATTAAGTCATTAAAGAGAAAGCTTTGCTTAGAATCTGACAAAACTTTACCAACTATATTTCGTCAAAAAATGGGCGCGAATTTAGCATAATTGTCATAAATGTCTACCGGTTTTACAGAATTTATATGTTTTAAGAGAGAACTTTTCACCTACACAGCAGAAAACTGCTTCTTAGCCCTTCATTTCTTTTATAATTTAAGTGCATCTTGACAGTTGTAAGGTACTCTGGAATCGGTTTTATAAATTTATGCTCTGTTTAAGAGACATAATTTAAACAAGAGAAAACTGTCGAGAAAACCTAATCTCCAGTAAATTCCAAACTGGAGTACAGTGGATAGGGTTAGAACCAGTTCAATTATATAAGTCCATGCCAATTTTATGGAAATGAAGAGCTCAATTAAGTCATTAAAGAGAAACTTTGCTTAGAATCTGACAAAACTTTACCAACTATATTTCGTCAAAAAATGGGCGCGAATTTAGCATAATTGTCATAAATGTCTACCGGTTTTACAGAATTTATATGTTTTAAGAGAGAACTTTTCACCTACACAGCAGAAAACTGCTTCTTAGCCCTTCATTTCTTTTATAATTTAAGTGCATCTTGACAGTTGTAAGGTACTCTGGAATCGGTTTTATAAATTTATGCTCTGTTTAAGAGACATAATTTAAACAAGAGAAAACTGTCGAGAAAACCTAATCTCCAGTAAATTCCAAACTGGAGTACAGTGGATAGGGTTAGAACCAGTTCAATTATATAAGTCCATGCCAATTTTATGGAAATGAAGAGCTCAATTAAGTCATTAAAGAGAAAGCTTTGCTAAGAATCTGCCAAAACTTAACCAACTATACTTCGTCAACAAATGGGCACGAATTTAGCATAATTGTCATAAATTTATCTTTTGGTTAATAAAATTGCATTTAGGTCTAAAACTATTTAAAAAACAATATATAGTTGGAGTTAACAAAATAATAATTATACTTTTATTTCCCTTGACAAAATTTAATATTCTAATTATCTGTAAACAAAATGTCTTTTTTGTGATAATCCGAATTTGCGTTAAAGAAATTTGGTGATTTGTATATTTTTGTAATAAATAATAAGAAGGCTTTTCATTTTAACAATGGAAATGTTAATTAGATTTTATTGTTTTATATGAATAAAAGAATAAAAACTAATTTTATGCTGAAAACAAAGTCTATTATTAAATTCTTTAAGTTATTACTTTATTTATTATTTGGGATTAGTTAATTACAAATTTCACATGTTCATAAAAAATTTAATTTGAATTTTTCTTTATGTTTTGAATTGAATTGCGTTTTATCTAATTTTCAAGTACTTTTAAAATCATGAATTAATCAGAGAATGATGCATCAGTCGAACAAATAAACTTGGCAATATTGTTTTTTTTTATTAAAAAATATTATTCAATAAATATCCCATTTTAATTTTTTGAACCAAAAAACTATTTTTATAAATAATTTATAAGGAAATTCCAATTTATAAAATTAAAAATTTCATAGAATTCTGCAAAAAATGAATAAAGATATTTTATAATAATCTCAAAATCAAAAATTACTAATGGAAAATAACAGAAAAAAAGCTGCTGGGGTATACACTTCATTTATTAATATGTTTGCCGAAATATTTTTTTGACAAAATAAAAAAAATATTAGCGAAGAATTATATGTATTAATTAACATAGTCAATATAATTGCAAATGAAATTGCTTATAAATTCAAATATCAGTTAGAAAAAATAACAAATAATAAAAAATTTGCTATAAAAATTGCTGTAACAGAAGTAAATATTGTCTACTATCTTTTTAATAAAAAAACAACAATTATAAGAAATCTGGAAGATCCTAAAAACATGTTATAAATATATTTTAATGTGGTTGCAAATTTTCTCATAATGAAATTGCTTAGAACACAAAAAAATATGTAAATTTTATTTAATTTTTGTTATTTTATTACATAAAACAAATTTATCTTAGAAATTCAGCGGGCAATGCTAAGTGGCAGCCATTTTATTTTTCGACAGAAAATAATTTGGAAAAATAAAAGAAAAATTGTGAGATAATAGAAAAAACGACCACTTCCTGATATTAAAAATTAATCATTGTATTGAGATAACATTAGAGCAAATGCATGAAATCATATAAAAAAGGAATTATGAAAACTCATTAAATGATCAAAGAAAGCTATTAAAGAAAACTAAAGGCCACTTAAACATAATACAACGGCATTCTCATCATTGTTTATAAATATTAAAATTAACGATTATATAAATTGTGTTATAAAAAAATAAAAAGCTAAAAAACAAAATACTTTTACTAAATTAGTACTTTTCAAAATTCTTCAGATTATGAGAACACATTTATTTGCATTAAAAACAATAATAAATTTCAACTGTAGTAAACGAAAAAGTTTTACGGGTTTAAATGATAAAATTTTTTATTTATTCTAAAGGAAAATTAAAAAAAAAATTACAATTACATTAAGACAGCCAACCGTATTAGTTACTTTGAAAATCTTATGCTTACTCTTTTGGTGGCTTATGGGCATGCTTATGAAAATTTTTCACTGGTTCAGTTTCCACATTTATAAATGACTGAATAATGGTTAATTGGTCTAATATAACTAGGTCCATTTTAAATATATCTATGTTTTTAGAGTATTCATTTTTCATAAATATTAACCTTCATTAATAACATGCAGGACAAAGAAACTCCAAAAAAATTATTTGGAAAAATGGTAAAATAAATTTTCGCTCATCACTGATTATTTGCAAAATTAATAATGATAATATATAAAATTTTATTGTAAAGCGAAATTAAGAAAAAAAACCCGAATTTTTCTTATCGTTATGCTCTGCGAAATCACCGACAATTTTGTAATTAGTTAAAAGTTTTTAAATAAATAATTTCCGTCCGTCATTAACTACCTTTCAAGCTCGCCAGATTTACTCTATTTTTTGTTTTTGATTTAAATTTATATAATTAATTAAAAAATCAATTGGATTGTTTAAAATGATTATTGAAAGTACTAAAATGAATAAAAATATATTTTCTAATGACGACATAATTTAATATTATTAACTACAGGTTCTAAATCCGTTATAAAAAATGCAATTATTAAGAATAATAATTGAAACAAAGATATTTTTATAAAATAAGAATAATTTTTAAATAGACTTTTTTAGTGAAGAAAAACTTTTTAACATTAATAATTTTCAATTTAAAAAATAATAATTAAAATTACCAAGGATATACATAATAATAGGTATTATATAAAGAATAAAAATAACATATATATACAAATAAAAAATAATTAATCAAAAAAATAATCCACAGATATTTTTGCCCAAAACATTTGCTTTAACAAAATACCGAGATCAAAAACTATTATTATTTGTAAATACGTATATTTATTATGTTTTTTAAATTTTTCCCCAAATTTTATATTGTCCTCGTCTCGATAAAGACATTATTTAGCATCAGGCATAGCTTTTCTTTTTCTTTTTGTTGGGCTTTGAATAATCAATTTCTTTATTATAATTTTTAATTATTAATTTTAAAAAAATATATTCATTCAATAACTTTTTCAAAAAAAAACTTCATAGAAATTTTATTTTTTTATTTTTGTTAACAAAAAAGAGATTTTTATTCTTTATGATTGAATTTATTTCAAGTTAATAAATTTTTAGTTGTGTTTTTTAAATTATATTTATTTGTTTTCTTTCGCTGTTCCACCAACTGTTAATGAAAATGAAATAATTAGACAATTTGTAAATTAAAATTTTCATTTTTTGCGAAAAATTTTTCTTTTTTATTGCTATTAATTCAACGATTTTAAATTCTCTTAATATTTTTCGAGTTTAAACTGGGATTAAAATCGAAATATAAATAATAAAAATATTGTTTGAAAATCTTCTCGTCCCCTAAACGGATTTGTCATCTCCGTGGTCTAAAATTATTAAATAAATTTAGGAATTTATCGAAGTTTCAAAATTCTATTATGGAAAAAGCCTAATAATGTTTTGAATACATTTTAAATTATTTGGTAATTTCATGGATTGCCAGCCATATTTGCTTCATTTTTTGTTTATTTTCATTTAATTAATATGAACTGGTCTTTTTTTTTGCAGAGAGAATCTCCTGGTATGACAATATTCGTTGGGATTAACTGTAAGTTACTTGTAAATTTTTTTTTTAATCTTGGATGATTGAGGTCTGAATAACGTTAGAATTTTAAAGATTACATAATTTATTTAAATGTATTCTTTAATTTTTTATTTAACTTAAATAATTTGATTATTTCTTTTAATATTTTTTATAAATAAATTTTTGTAAGATTTCAAATTATTTTTTATCGTTTATCTTGTTACTCTTTATGGTAATAATGCATGTTCTTTTTGTTTCAATTATTATTTTTTAGGTTAAATTGGGGCCATTCTTATTTGATATTTTATTCGATATCATTCCTATATGGGGAACTTCAGCAGAAGAAGTCATTTTTTAAATACCTTATATATTTAAGATTCTTTTTGGGTTAATTATTAAAAAAACCGAACTTTATCGTCTAAAATAGGTAATATTACTATTATAATAAATTATATTATTAATTTGTGATAAAACCAACTTTGTATAGACTATCTTACCTTTTCTAAGCCGTTACTTTTTTTTACAATTTTTTATTACATTAATATTTATATTATTTTAAAATAAAGTAATCAATGATTTTGTGGTCTTTAGTATAATTTTTCAACTCCAATTTCATCCGGTTTTTTCAACAAGTCTCTGACCAAAGATATGACTGTATTGAGCATTTTTAGATTTTTTTTTATTTTGAAATTTTATTGGATTATTTGTTTCCGCTTTTTTCCGCTATTATTAGTTTTAACTAGATAATTTCTTAATAAGCCTTTTAAAAAATTTTTCTTGGAATTTACAGACCCAATTTTCAGCCTTCTTCTTACAATTTTGCTCCGATGCTCCTGCACATTTGCGTCTTGAACATTTCCGCCTGTACATTTGCTGGAAGCACAAATGTTTTGGCGCAAAAGTTGCACCAACCACAAACAAAATAAATAAATTTAAAAACTTTTGTTGTGTTTTCAAAAATTATGCCGAAAAAAGTGGGAAAAATTGCCATAAATCTTTAAAAACGTAGTCAATTTTGGAAATTTAGCAAGCTAATATATTATTCACTAGTAAATCTTTTTGGGTTTTCATCATTAACATTTCAGTTTTTTGTAATCCAATTATTTTTGTCACTATGTGGTAATGAGAAAGCGTTATCTTTTTTCTTCCAACTATATTCAAAGATATAAAATTTAGTTTCAAAATGGCCAAACTTTTTTTTTTATTTTCTCTAATACTTATTTTATTTTTGAACATTTTAGTTATAAACTTATTTAATAAATTTTTGAAAACATTATTTTTTATTTATATTTTTTATTTTTTAAAATAAATTAAATATTTCATATTAATTATTAATTTTCTTTCCACGTGTATCCTGCATTAGTTTTGTTAAAAAGCGGAGTTGGTTTTTGTGATTTATCACTTTATTTTTTGCCCTCATATTTATAAAGCTAATTAAACATTTATAAATAGTATGATTGCATTTTAACTGAGTCATTTTTTTAAGAATTTGAAAATTTAATTTTTTTTTTTTTTTTATAAAAAACTAGTAATAAATTATTCAATGTTATTTCGAATGATAATTAGTAATCAGGAATAAAATTTGAATTTGTTTTTTATGAAAAGGAAAGCTTTCATTTGTTATTATTTAATTTTCTTTTTGGTTTTACAGCATCCACTAAGTCTATAATTTTCTTTTGGTTTTTTATGAATTTTCGGCATTAACAAGCTTATGTTCGATATTTCTATATTTGTGCCCTTATTGATCTTTGTTGCTTTGTAATTTTTTTAAATATTGAGCATTTGTTTTGTAAAAACTTTTTTCTTCTGTTTTTTATCACATAAATTTTTTATTTTTTATTTGAATATTTAGCTGGATAAATAATTGTTCTAAAGAATAAACTGCTTTTCTACCTAATTTATTTTCTTTATTCCAATTTATTCCAATTCTTTGGTTTTTTTTAACTTATTTTTTCTTTTTGTCTGTTTTATTGAGTTGAAAATTAGAAATATAGTTTATACATTGTCTTACCCATTAATAGCAAATTTTTAAATATTTACGGGAAATTTTATTTAATTTATTTAACTTAAGATTTTTATTTTTTCCTATTTAATTACCAATCAAACTTTTTATTGAGATTAATAATATTTATATGGAATTTTTCAATTTTCTTTTATTTCCTGGTTTTTCAAGTTTTTGAATTGAATAAATGTTTGGGTCTCAGTAAATTTACAAAATTTATATGTTTTAAGAGAGAACTTTTCAACTACACAGCAGAAAAATGCTTCTTAGCCCTTCATTTCTTTTATAATTTAAGTGCATCTTGACAGTTGTAAGGTACTCTGGAATCGGTTTTATAAATTTATGCTCTGTTTAAGAGACATAATTTAAACAAGAGAAAACTGTCGAGAAAACCTAATCTCCAGTAAATTCCAAACTGGAGTACAGTGGATAGGGTTAGAACCAGTTCGATTATATAAGTCCATGCCAATTTTATGGAAATGAAGAGCTCAATTAAGTCATTAAAGAGAAAGCTTTGCTAAGAATCTGCCAAAACTTAACCAACTATACTTCGTCAAAAAATGGGCACGAATTTAGCATAATTGTCATAAATGTCTCCCGGTTTTACAGAATTTATATGTTTTAAGAGAGAACTTTTCAACTACACAGCAGAAAAATGCTTCCCCTGGCTTATACATACATTTTTTGCACAGCTGCTCGACCCAAACAGAACTCTTGAGGGAAGAATATCTTTTGCGCGACAAAATGTTGCCAAAATTCAGAACAAGCCTGTCTTATTGGCAATCACTTATTTTGATAGAAAAGGCAGAAACCCTTTTGAATATGAACATTTTCAATTTTACGGTGCCTTCCAAAAAGGCATGCCAAATTGGTCGTGATGAATTCGAACCTTAGGATGAAGGCATACAATATGAAGGTTAGAAGAGATTTTGTTTTTTTTATTCTATTTTGCTTCTATCTCTAGCATATGATATTGTTTAAAGACGATTGGCCATATGCGCAGCTTTAAATCCTCTAAATCGCGCTGCCCAGATATGATTTATTTTGAGGAATCTTCACAAACTTCGTTTCTCGAATTTTTATCGTTTCTAGTGGTATTTCGAGGCGCTGAGTACGAATCTGGCCTCCGTTTTGTCCATTTCGAACCCCGGACCCGAATTTGAACATTTTTCGAAAAAAATATTTGTATATTTGACACTTTTCTGAATATTCAATTCGTTATTTTTTCAGGGTGCAAAAAAAGAGATTACACAGGAGAGAATAGCAAGTACCTTTTAATCCTTCTCGCACCTTCGTCAATAAAAATGCCGACTAAATTTCTTCCATGAAAGCCATTTCAGTGCATCTCGGATTTTTCTTTGTCTTCCATCGCCCAGCCAATTCTCCAACTCCGACTTCGGCTCGCCTCTCCAATCATATCATCAACAGTTGATAATAAAACCTTCTTCAACAAATCGTTTTGCTATATATTATCATAATAAATTTTTCTTTATTAATTGCAAAAATTTTTTTCTATAAACTCAAAACCTAGTTAGTGAAAAAGTGTATAATGTATTATAATTTATGACTTTTATTAATTCGAAAATTTTATTGCGTTACCCTCGTTAAAATATGCTTATTATAATATATGCGCTGTCGATTATGTTTAAAAGAAAATTTACTTAATTTTTCTCTCATTATTTGTTAAAAATTTTCATTTTTATTGGCTATATATTTATTTTTCTGTATTTTTTTTTAATAATTAATATTTTACCCATATTTTATTTTAACAATATGTGATGTTCTTACTTTACTAAAGGATCTAATTAATACCCTTTTTTGAAATTCTGAATTAAGTCGAGCATTGTTTGTTTCGAACATTAAAAAGCTTCAATTAATTAAATTCAAAGTTTTTTTGCTGACAAATTTTTAACAAATTTTTCAACAATAATTAAAGCCAATTTTTTGTTATCATATTCAAAACTATTGAAAAAGTTTTTTTATAATTTAAATGGTCTAAATTACAATAGAATATAAGATGATTTTATTAATAAATTTGAGCTTTTATAAATTTTTATGAATCAAACAAAAAAAATAAATTATGTCCTCGTAAGTTATTTTATTAACGTGGTGCTCGTTTATATTTATGCGAATTTAAAATGTTTTATTTTAAATGTGTTCAGTGATAAAATGACCGGCCAGACGTGTTTCGGCCCCCACGTTTCGGCCCCAGACTCGTTTAGGACTTTGTAACTTTTTTCAAAGTCAACCAAATTTCACAAATTTGGTATCATTCTAAAGCTTTAAGTGTTTAGAAGGTATGAATAAGCTATTGCTAATCGATTGACCAACTTAAAAAAAAGTTACAACATGAAAAACACTAAAAAGTCAGAATTTTGGATTTTTTGGTTCATACATTTTCTGTAAATCGACTATTCTTTAAGACTTTTAGAAGTCTAATAGAGCTCATGAAGAGCTTTCGAATGATAATAAATTTGTTGCATCTGGTTGGCAATGGAAAAAGTTATGATACTTTAAATGTTGCTGGGGCCGAAAAGTGGGGGCCGAAACGACCCCGACCCTAAAATGACACATGAAACTATAAATTTAGTAATTTCTTGCGTTTTTTTAATTATTTCCTTTATATTTAATTTTTTTTTTTGATATTAAGTTTTCTTTTTATTTTTTAAATTGCTATTGATTACCTAATATTTTTTGAATTTCGGAATACAAAGACCTTTCTGCTTTCACATTTTTCGTCAAAATAACTATTATTTAAATAAATTTATTTATTTTTTCTTTCGGTTTGTTTTTTTTTTGCGAAAGGGTTCAATTATATAAATGACATATTTTAATGTGAAACCTCGAGGTTAGGGTTATTTTTTCTTCGGCCCTTCATTGCGTCTAAAAATTTTCTTAAATTAGAATTATTTTTAGAAGAAATTTTTTATAATAATTAATTTTTTTTACTTAAATCTTTTTATTTAAAGCCAAATTTAATATAATAATAGAAAAAAATATTTATGCCAATAAAATTATATGTTCTTTTATAATCGTTTTTTATCATTATATCTTTTTTAACTTTAATTTTGTACTCAGCATACATATAAATGCTTAATTGGAATAAATTTAATAATCGATAACAAAATATTACTTTATTTTTTTGTTTGAAAAAATTGCTAAAAATGACTAAATGAATACTAGGTCTTTATTATATTTTTATAAAAATAATGTTTTACCGTATAATCGGTGTAATTATACAGATTTTATTTATTAAGTTATATTTAAAATATAATATATTGCTTGAATTTAACTAGCTGGTACGTTTAATAAATATGCATTTTTACTGATTTTCGAGAAAAAATTTGATAAAAATATATTTCCTAAATGAGAAAAATGATGCAACGAGAATTTGGTTAAATTATGCATAAAAATTTAGAAAATATTTCCCAGTCAATGCTAATGCTCCAATCCCAATTTATTATTATTTATTCTCTGAAAGCTTTTTAGTCCATATATAAATTATTATTTTTTAAATATGTCTTAATGTTATACTAAATTTCAAACTTTTTTGAATTGCCATAATTTTAATTCAATAATTTAGAATAATTATGCAACTATACACTTTAATATAATTTATTATTTCTGTTTTAAGATTTTCAATTTAAAAGGAAATTAATAAAAAGGGTACTTTTCATTAATTAAACTTTTTCGCATTTGCAGAAAGAAAAGTCGAATATGTTGCAAACATCTATTAAATGTATTGGACTGGGCTGATATTAGATGATTGGAAATTTAGGCAACAAATTCCTTCTTTTTTATTTTGAATATAATTATTTGTCCATAAACTATTTTATGTACAATAACTTAAAAAACAAGCATAACGAACAAAAATGAGAAAGGCTTTATGGGTGGGTATTGTGTATCTTTCAACCTATGCGTACTTTTTTTTTTTTGTCATTTAAATGTGGCATTGATTCTTTCTTTTATTTAAAATTGCGAGTTGAAAAATCATTTATTTAATTTTTTAAACTCGAAATAATGCTGATTAACAAAATAATTAAGTAATTTTTAATTCTAATGTTATAAAACTCGTCAATTGAAGAATAACTGTTAGTGAAGCAAATTGTATATTTTACAGTTTTTCTTAGTTGACATTTTATTGTAAAGTATTTGACCCCTAAAAAGCAACTTCAAATTAAAAAATGACGAATAAAATTAAATTTTTGCTCCAAAAGGTAAACACATATTATTTTTTATATTGCGGATAATTTAAATATTTATTTATTTTTTGTAGATTTTTATTATAATAGTCGAAATATTTTTTTATTAATTAAATATTTTACCCTAAATAAACAATTATTAGATTAAGGCATAAACATCGTGGAAGCATAGAAAATAAATAAATGCTTTATTTTACAAACAAAATGAGCCAAAGAAAACTTCTAATAAAATTGCATAATTGCACCTAATTAAACTTATGCATTAATTATTAAAAAGCAAAAAAAAATTTTGAAGTAACTTCTCCTATTTGTGAACAGGACCAAACGGCTGAAATAGGTATAAAATAGGCACCATGATAAAACAAGGGGCTTTTTTCTCATTTGAGAGCCAAACGATAATTTATTAAAAAGAGGTATTTTTTGATATTAATTTTTTAATATTTATGCTAATCCTTTTATTCTTATATTGTGTTTATTATTGTTTTAATTATTTTCTTTTAATATTTCTTTGTATTTAAATGTTTTTCATAAATTTATAAATTTATTCATAATTAAATTGCGTAAAAATAGCACATTTAGATAATTCTTCGCACCGATTGCTTCAGTATTTTCTTCTAGTAATTATTTAAAATAATGTGAGAGTATTATTACTTTGCAATATAATTTTGATTTCATATAATATGATGATTTTTTTTTTAACTTATTTTTTCTTTTTGTCTGTTTTATTGCGTTGGAAATTAGAAATATAGTTTATACATTGCCTTACCCATTAATAGCAAATTTTTAAATATTTACGGGAAATTTTATTTAATTTATTTAACTTAAGATTTTTATTTTTTCCTATTTAATTACCAATTAAACTTTTTATTGAGATTAATGATATTTATATGGAATTTTTCAATTTTCTTTTATTTCCTGGTTTTTCAAGTTTATGAATTGAATAAATGTTTGGGTCTGAGTAAAATTGAAAAGTTTATATGTTTTCTTAAAATAATGTTTTAAATTGGTGTTTTCGAATGCTCCTAGTATGCCTGGCAGTTTCTGTTTTTATATATTATAAATGAATCTTCTAAAAAAGCAGTTTGAAAACCGCAAAAATGGGATTTTTTTTTTAACTTATTTTTTCTTTTTGTCTGTTTTATTGCGTTGGAAATTAGAAATATAGTTTATACATTGCCTTACCCATTAATAGCAAATTTTTAAATATTTACGGGAAATTTTATTTAATTTATTTAACTTAAGATTTTTATTTTTTCCTATTTAATTACCAATTAAACTTTTTATTGAGATTAATGATATTTATATGGAATTTTTCAATTTTCTTTTATTTCCTGGTTTTTCAAGTTTATGAATTGAATAAATGTTTGGGTCTGAGTAAAATTGAAAAGTTTATATGTTTTCTTAAAATAATGTTTTAAATTGGTGTTTTCGAATGCTCCTAGTATGCCTGGCAGTTTCTGTTTTTATATATTATAAATGAATCTTCTAAAAAAGCAGTTTGAAAACCGCAAAAATGGGATTTTTTTTTTAACTTATTTTTTCTTTTTGTCTGTTTTATTGCGTTGGAAATTAGAAATATAGTTTATACATTGCCTTACCCATTAATAGCAAATTTTTAAATATTTACGGGAAATTTTATTTAATTTATTTAACTTAAGATTTTTATTTTTTCCTATTTAATTACCAATTAAACTTTTTATTGAGATTAATGATATTTATATGGAATTTTTCAATTTTCTTTTATTTCCTGGTTTTTCAAGTTTATGAATTGAATAAATGTTTGGGTCTGAGTAAAATTGAAAAGTTTATATGTTTTCTTAAAATAATGTTTTAAATTGGTGTTTTCGAATGCTCCTAGTATGCCTGGCAGTTTCTGTTTTTATATATTATAAATGAATCTTCTAAAAAAGCAGTTTGAAAACCGCAAAAATGGGATTTTTTTTTTAAATTTGCCTTTATATTTTTGATGAAATTAACCAAATGCTCCAAATAGCGTATTCGACGACCGGAGTACTTTTCTCCGACTAATTAATCATTTAGGCAATATTTCCAACTCAAGGTATAAAATAAAAAAATTTTCAAGCTTTTGGTATGCTTCAAATTGTATATATAAAAAAGTAGGTACTACCGGAGTTTCTAATTTATATTTTGCAAAATTTTCAAATTTTTTATTTTTTGCTTTAAAAAGTTCTGGAAACTCTTCATTAGGGTTTTCAGGGCGCAGTAGTTACCCCTACAGATTTTGGCCCCTATTTTTCTGTACCGCCATTTCAGTCCCAAGGGGACGAGACATTTCAGTACCACCATCTAAACCAATACCTATGGGGCTTTTCCATGCCATTTTAGCGCCAACCTGTGAGGGGGTCTGAGGTCACTTCAGCGCCGAGCCTAATCTTATGGGGACTTCCCTGGCCATTTGAGCGCAATTCCTACGCCTATGGGGAGGTAGCAGGCCATCTGAGTGCCACTCCTAATCCTACGGGAGTATTCTTACGCCATTTGAACGCCTAGCCTAATCCTATTGAGCGCCCGCAGAAGCCAACTGAGCGCACGCAGGGGTCATTTGAGAGCCCAAACCTATAGGGTTATTGAAATAATAAATAAAAAAATAAAAATAAATAAATAAAATAATAAAAATAAAATAATTAATACCTAATAATTAACAAAATAAAAAAAATAAAATAAAATTATAAATAAATATTAAAATAAAATTATAAATAAATAATAAAAATAATAAATAATTAAATGATAAATAAATAATTAAAATAAAATATAAATAAATATAAAGTCAAACCAATAAATATTAAATAAATAAAAATAAATAAAATAAAAATTATAAATAAATATAAAAATAAAAATAAAACTAATAAATAAATTATAATAAATAAAAGAAAAATAATGGAGTACAGTGGATAGGGTTAGAACCAGTTCAATTATATAAGTCCATGCCACTTTTATGGAAATGAAGAGCTCAATTAAGTCATTAAAGAGAAAGCTTTGCTAAAAATCTGCCAAAACTTAACCAACTATATCGTCAAAAAATGGGCGCGAATTTAGCATAATTGTCATAAATGTCTACCGGTTTTACAAAATTTATATGTTTTAAGAGAGAATTTTTCACCTACACAGCAGAAAAATGCTTCTTAGCCCTTCATTTCTTTTATAATTTAAGTGCATCTTGACAATTGTAAGATTGCACGTAGTGAAATCGTTGGCTTAAGGAAATTTTGTAAGTTCTAACAACACTTGTTTATCTTATAACATTATACCAAGCTTCAATCGTCAAAACAAAAAAAGAGTGGTTTCCGGGTAAAATGAGAACCCTGGCTTATACATACATTTTTTGCACAGCTGCTCGACCCAAACAGAACTCTTGAGGGAAGAATATCTTTTGCGCGCCAAAATTCAGAACAAGCCAGTCTTATTGGCAATCACCTATTTTGATAGAAAAGGCAGAAACCCTTTTGAATATGAACATTTTCAATTTGAGCGATAAACAAAAGACTTTTGTTCATGTAAACGCAGTGGTATCAATTGCTTTCAAGTGGGGCTTTTTTCACAAATCCTTATTGCGATCCTCGGAATGATAAGGCAAACATCATTTGCTTTATGTTGGCGAAACATGGTGCTAGTGCGTTTCCTAAAAACCGCCACTCATGCGCGTTTCCTAAATCCGCCATTTCTGCTGAATTTCGTATAAATCTAGTCATAACTTTACTCAGAAGCAACCAAATTAAGCAATCTTGGTATCATCCGATAGCTCTTACTTGCTTATGTAAGCTTGTTAAATTTCAGAAAATTTCATAAAGTTTTAAAAAAGTTATGGCGAAAAAAGTGGAAAAAATTATGCTATCGGATGATACCAAGATTATTTAATTTGGTTGCGTCTGAGAAAAGTTATGACTAGATTTGTTCAAAAATTCAGCAGAAATGGCGGATTTAGGAAACGCGCATGAGTGGCGGTTTTTAGGAAACGCGCCAGCACGGCGAAACATCAATTACAAGAAAATTTCCAAAGCGTTACGGTGCCTTCCAAAAAGGCATGCCAAATTGATCGTGAATAATTCGAACCTTAGGATGAAGGCATACAATATGAAGGTTAGAAGAGATTTTGTTTTTTTTATTCTATTTTGCTTCTATCTCTAGCATATGATATTGTTTTAAAGACGATTGGCCATATGCGCAGCTTTAAATCCTCTAAATCGCGCTGCCCAGATATGATTTGTTTTGAGGAAGCTTCACAAACTTCGTTTCTCGAATTTTTATCGTTTTTTGGGCGATTTTCTACAAACATTGAAGACCCTTCTTTTACAGTAAATATCCCTCTCATTTTTAAGTAAAATAAATGCATAAGCGATTTTCTTTTTTTATTGCCCATTTTCTAGTGGTATTTCGAGGCGCTGAGTACGAATCTGGCCTCCGTTTTGTCCATATCGAACCCCGGACCCGAATTTGAACATTTTTCGAAAAAAATATTTGTATATTTGACTCTTTTCTGAATATTCAATTCGTTATTTTTTCAGGGTGCAAAAAAAGAGATTACACAGGAGAGAACAGCAATTAGAAACATTTTAATTGTTGGTGATTGCTGTCAATTGTCTTCAATAAAATTCGTTCTCAACTACTTTAATTAATAAATTTGTACCTTTTAATCCTTCTCGCACCTTCGTCAATACAAATGCCGACTAAATTTCTTCCATGAAAGCCATTTCAGTGCATCTCGGATTTCTTCTTTGTCTTCCATCGCCCAGCCAATTCTCCAACTCCGACTTCGGCTCGCCTCTCCAATCATATCATCAACAGTTGATAATAAAATCTTCTTCAAAAAATCGTTTTGCTATATATTATCATAATAAATTTTTCTTTATTAATTGCAAAAATTTTTTTCTATAAACTCAAAACCTAGTTAGTGAAAAAGTGTATAAAGTATTATAATTTATAGACTTTTATTAATTCGAAAATTTTATTGCGTTACCCTCGTTAAAATATGCTTGTTATAATATATGCACTGTCGATTATGTTTAAAAGAAAATTTACTTAATTTTTCTCTCATTTATTTGTTAAAAATTTTCATTTTTATTGGCTATATATTTATTTTTCTGTATTTATTTTTAATAATTAATATTTTACCCATATTTATTTTAACAATATGTGATGTTCTTACTTTACTAAAGGATCTAATTAATACCCTTTTTTTGAAATTCTGAATTAAGTCGAGCATTGTTTGTTTCGAACATTAAAAAGCTTCAATTAATTAAATTCAAAGTTTTTTTGCTGACAAATTTTTAACTAATTTTTCAACAATAAATAAAAGCCAATTTTTTCTTATCATATTCAAACCTATTGAAAAGGTTTTTTTATAATTTAAATGATATAAATTACAATAGAATATAAGATGATTTTATTAATACATTTGAGCTTTTATAAATTCTTATAAATCAATACAATAAAAACAAATTATGCCCTCGTAAGTAATTTTAATAAAGTGGTGCTCGTTTTATATTTATGCGAATTTAAAATGTTTTATTTTAAATGTGTTCAGTGATAAAATGACACATGAAGCTATAAATTCAGTAATTTCTTGCGTTTTTTTAATTATTTCCTTTATAATTACTTCTTTTTTTGATATTAATTTCTTCTTTTTATTTTTTAAATTGCTATTGATTACCTAATATTTTTTGAAATTTCGGAATACAAGGACCTTTCTGCTTTCACATTTTTTGTCAAAATAACTATTATTTAAATAAATTTATTTATTTTTTCTTTCGGTTTGTTTTTTTTGTGAAAGGGTTCAATTATATAAATGACATATTTTAATGTGAAACCTCGAGGTTAGGGCTATTTTTTCTTCGGCCCTTCATTGCCTCTAAAAATTTTCTTAAATTAGAATTATTTTTAGAAGAATTTTTTTATAATAATTAATTTTTTTACTTAAATCTTTTTATTTAAAGCCAAATTTAACATAATAATAGAAAAAAATATTTATGACAATAAAATTATATGTTCTTTTATGAATCGTTTTTTATCATTATATCTTTTAACTTTAATTTTGTACTCAGCATACATATAAATGCTTAATTGGAATAAATTTAATAATCGATAACAAAATATTACTTTATTTTTTTGTTTGAAAAAATTGCTAAAATGACTAAATGAATACTAGGTCTTTATTATATTTTTATAAAAATAATGTTTTACCGTATAATCGGTGTAATTATACAGATTTTATTTATTAAGTTATATTTAAAATATAATATATTGCTTGAATTTAACTAGCTGGTACGTTTAATAAATATGCATTTTTACTGATTTTCGAGAAAAAATTTGATAAAAATATATTTCCTAAATGAGAAAAATGATGCAACGAGAATTTGGTTAAATTATGCATAAAAATTTAGGAAATATTTCCCAGTCAATGCTAATGCTCCAATCCCAATTTATTATTATTTATTCTCTGAAAGCTTTTTAGTCCATATATAAATTATTATTTTTTAAATATGTCTTAATGTTATACTAAATTTCAAACTTTTTTGAATTGCCATAATTTTAATTCAATAATTTAGAATAATTATGCAACTATACACTTTAATATAATTTATTATTTCTGTTTTAAGATTTTCAATTTAAAAGGAAATTAATAAAAAGGGTACTTTTCATTAATTAAACTTTTCGCATTTGCAGAAAGAAAAGTCGAATATGTTGCAAACATCTATTAAATGTATTGGACTGGGCTGATATTAGATGATTGGAAATTTAGGCAACAAATTCCTTCTTTTTTATTTTGAATATAATTATTTGTCCATAAACTATTTTATGTACAATAACTTAAAAAACAAGCATAACGAACAAAAATGAGAAAGGCTTTATGGGTGGGTATTGTGTATCTTTCAACCTATGCGTACTTTTTTTTTTTGTCATTTAAATGTGGCATTGATTCTTTCTTTTATTTAAAATTGCGAGTTGAAAAATCATTTATTTAATTTTTTAAACTCGAAATAATGCTGATTAACAAAATAATTAAGTAATTTTTAATTCTAATGTTATAAAACTCGTCAATTGAAGAATAACTGTTAGTGAAGCAAATTGTATATTTTACAGTTTTTCTTAGTTGACATTTTATCATAAAGTATTTGACCCCTAAAAAGCAACTTCAAATTAAAAAATGACGAATAAAATTAAATTTTTGCTTCAAAAGGTAAACACATATTATTTTTTATATTGCGGATAATTTAAATATTTATTTATTTTTTGTAGATTTTTATTATAATAGTCGAAATATTTTTTTATTAATTAAATATTTTACCCTAAATAAACAATTATTAGATTAAGGCATAAACATCCTGGAAGCATAGAAAATAAATAAATGCTTTATTTTACAAACAAAATGAGCCAAAGAAAATTTCTAATAAAATTGCATAATTGCACCTAATTAAACTTATGCATTAATTATTAAAAAGCAAAAAAAAATTTTGAAGTAACTTCTCCTATTTGTGAACAGGACCAAACGGCTGAAATAGGTATAAAATAGGCACCATGATAAAACAAGGGGTTTTTTTCTCATTTGAGAGCCAAACGATAATTTATTAAAAAGAGGTATTTTTTGATATTAATTTTTTAATATTTATGCTAATCCTTTTATTCTTATATTGTGTTTATTATTGTTTTAATTATTTTCTTTTAATATTTCTTTGTATTTAAATGTTTTTCATAAATTTATAAATTTATTCATAATTAAATTGCGTAAAAATAGCACATTTAGATAATTCTTCGCACCGATTGCTTCAGTATTTTCTTCTAGTAATTATTTAAAATAATGTGAGAGTATTATTACTTTGCAATATAATTTTGATTTCATATAATATGATGATTTTTTTTTTGAAAATGTTTTTATTATTTTTATTATGTTTTTACTAATTTTGTTCTTTTAAAATCATGTATGCTTTTCCTTCCAATGATTCCTCTGCGGTAGCTACCTGCCAAATGGTATAAAAAATTTATGCTTTCTAAAATAAATATAATTTTTTTTTTTTTGATTAAAAATACAACAAAGTAAAATTTTGATTAGTGCATTAATATTGCTGAATAATCGCTTTTCACATAGTTTCTTGCACGAAAGTGCAATATGAATATTAAAGAAGAAATATAAAATTAGTAATAATTGTCAATTATTTTTTTGATCTAATTTTTTTTCTCCTTCTTAAGTGTAAATTTGTATTGTTGTTGATGAAGATTAATCCAATAATATTGCATTCTTTAGTTTCTTGCTCTAAGTTTACTATTATTAGCGTAAACCAAAAAAAAAATAAATTGTTGTGCGACAGTAATTTTATTTTGTTTTCATCCAATTATCAGGGTTGATTTTCAAAATTCCATTCATAAATTTGTCTATATATTAAATTCATCAATTTATTATAATAATTTATTTATTTTTTGCTTTATCTTTCATTCGCCGATTCGTAATTATGAATTAATTTCTTATATTATTCAGGCAGAGAATTAGTTATAAATGTCTAATGATTTTTGTTTTTTCGATTTTCGACTTAATACCAATTTTTATTTCATGATTTCGTAATTGTAATAGAAATAAAATGGCCAAATTCAGATATAAGCCGCTTTTTTTAGGCGATTCAATTCCAAAAAATGGAATGATTATTTTTGTTTAGGTTCAATACAATTAATAATCCAAATTTATTCAATTAGATAATTATTTATTAATATAATTTATTGAAATTTAAAAAAAACTGTATTTTTATGTTGTTTTTGTTCTGATACAATTTTTTCAAAAAGAAACATAAAAATTTAAAATTAAACCCCGAAGGGGTTTTATAAGAAAATTGCTTAAAAACCAAAAATTAAATTAAGAGAATTTAGCGCATTTATGAAAAGCGTCAACTTTTTTTAACCGATAACTAGAGCCCTGACCAGGACCGGATTCTGTCAGGATTTCTATAAGATTTTAAAATTGGGTTCAAAAGATTATATTATTTAATTCATTAGTGACAATTTAATTTTTTACAATATATTAAATGGAACAACATTATTAGTTCATTTAAAAAATATTTACATAAAAAAAAGGAATTTTTTAAATTTAAAAAATATGATGTACTTTGGTACACACATTTCCCCTAAATTCATTCACACCAATAATTCCGTTAATTGAAGTGCTAGTTTCTTAAATCGATTAATTCTATAAATTTATTGTATTATTTTTTGCAAAAGCAAGCAACAAAAAAAATATATATATTCTAGTTATATTAAAATTAAATGCTTTTTGAGAAACCCTTTTTTTCAATTTTCTAATCTCAAATTTTCAAGATTTTTTGAATATAAATAATATTTATCAAACTGCTCACTTAGGAAACAAACTACGCACCGGAACAAATTGTTCACTATACGAGAAAACCTTTAAATGAATTATTTTAAGTGAAACCAGTTGTTATATAAAATTTAAGAAAGATTGTTGACTTTATCGTAAATCCCATTAAACGAACATTCAAATAATTTCATGTCCGTGACCAACGTAATAAATAAAAATAGAATTGATACCCCTTTTTGAGGAGTAATTAACTAAAAGTAAAAAATAATAATTTTGATAGCATTTCTTACCGAATCAGTTACATCCAGGGAAAAAGGTTTTTACATATTTTTTTTCGATATCGCTAAATAGGGTAATTTTTATATTATTTATTTGGACATAAATACATATTAGGCATTAGCAATAAAATTAAAAGGCTCGCAAATAAAATTTATAGTTTGCGAATTATAGTATTAATTTTTTGATTTTATTAGACAATATTTTTATTGTATTTTATAAACATAATTTAAAAGTGATTATAAATTTTTTTCCTTTTATTTTTTTATTTTTATGCTTTTATTATTTTCCATAGTTAATATTATTTAATTCGATACTTATAATAAGCCATTAAGGTGACCGATGAAATTAAAAATTTGGAGTACCCCCAAATTAAAAAAAATTAATCAGTTATGATGATTTATGTTGTTGTTATTTTCATCCAAGTAATTTTCTCTTTATTTTGTTTAATTTAACTATAGATTTTGATGAATAATCCATCATAATATTTGTGTAATCTTTTGAAATTAAACTCTCAGAGGTTATTTAAATATTTAATGGTTTATTAATTTTTCAATATGTAATTTATTTCCTTTTATTTAAAGCAAGATTAACTTCCTTTTAAATTTTTTTAGCCCTCTAATAATTTTTTATCATTTTTTAATTATTAAAAGTTGATGAAAATTTTAAATCTATTTGAATTTTAAGGTTTCTTATTAAGTCCTCATGAAATGAACTTTATTGTTTGGTAGGTATTGGTATGTATGGATGCCAGACTTTCTGAACATCAAATAGCTTTATTAGGATATTTTATTGAGTTTGCTGCATTCGTATATTAGCTTGTTCTTTTTTTCCGCTCACTCTCAGAGGTTATTTAAATATTTATTTGGTAGGTATTGGTATGTATGGAAGCCAGACTTTCTGAACATCAAATAAAGGCTGTTTTATATTTAAAGGAAATTTATTTTTTTTTAGTGGGTTAAGTCATAGAATATTTTGAGTTATTGAATTAAAATTTATTAAATGAAGATTTCTTTGAGATATTATTGTTTATAATATTTATTTAAAATAAAATGACAAGCCATGGTTTATTGCTTATCGTAAAGAAGGATAATAAAAATAGTTCATTTTTTTTGTTATTTTAATGATTTTCTTTTTTCCAAAATATTATTTCAGAAAAAAAATAAAATAAAAAGTTTATTTAAAATATTTCTATGATTATTATTTATAGTATTCATAAGTCCTTGTTTTATTTGGAATTGTTCCTTAAGTGTTCAGATTTTTATTTTTTATGTTTTATTTAGCGTTCTTTTTAAAGCTACTTTGGCAATTGAAGTTTTTATTAAAAGTTCAAATTTAATGAAAATATATAGTGCATAAAAAACTGACCAAAAAAACTTTTTTCTTTAAAATTAAATAAAAATAAAAAGCATATTTTAACAAAATCCAAATAAGGATAAATGAGGATTAAACAAAAGGAATATTAATACCATTTAAAACATGAAACATTTCCGACTTAAATCTGAGAAAATAAAATTGTTTGAATATATATTTAGATGTTGGCCAATTCACTTCGTCTGATACATTTTATCCTTCGAAATTAACTGTCCATTGCCCTATAAAAAAGGATGAATAAACTCATTTAAACTTTTATAATCCAAAATATCCTTAATAGATTTAAGAAAAGTATTAATGAGAAAAGGAAAAAAAATATCAGGAAACAATTAAACAAAAGGAATATTAATACCATTTAAAACATGAAACATTTCCGACTTAAATCTGAGAAAATAAAATTGTTTGAATATATATTTAGATGTTGGCCAATTCACTTCGTCTGATACATTTTATCCTTCGAAATTAACTGTCCATTGCCCTATAAAAAAGGATGAATAAACTCATTTAAACTTTTATAATCCAAAATATCCTTAATAGATTTAAGAAAAGTATTAATGAGAAAAGGAAAGAAAAATAAAAAGCATATTTTAACAAAATCCAAATAAGGATAAATGAGCAAGGCTTCTTAAAAAATAATTTATGCAAAGTCTAAAAAAAAATAATAATTTAAATGAGGAAATAACATTTAATAATTCAAGTGAATATGTGAATAATTTTCATTACAATAATAAAAGCTGAATATTTTGAAAAAATTTGTTTTCTCATTAAAACAAAATCTTTGAAAGAAACAAAAAAATATAAAATTCTGAATTATTGAAGATTAACTTATTTTGCATTAAATACACAGAAATAATTACCATAATATTAAATTAATATTAACAAAATCCTTAAGCGAATCATAATAAAAAATTAAAAAAAGAAATGGCTTTATAAAAATATAACAGAGTAAACTAAAAATCCTAGATAAATAGATATGGATAACCACAAGAAAACGCACTGGAATTCTGCAAAAAAGTATTCATAAATGAATTAGAGTATTTCAAAAAAATAATAAGTAATTGAACATTCGAAAATAAAAAAGAATTATATGATTAAACAATCCAAGGCAAGCAATGACCGCAAGCCGCGTAACATGTCGGTGGGATAATAATTTTTTTATTATTCGATAAATGTTGAATTAAAACCAGAATACTTTTCATAAGATAACAAAAATCGACTATATGAATTTTGGTAAAATTCAATTATATTATTTATTTAAACTAAATAAAAAATTAATAAAAATTAAATACTAATCAATAAAAAAATTAATCAAAAAATATTATGGTAATATTTACTAAAAAAATAAATAAATTAATTAATGAACTTAATGTAAATGGAACTTTTATGGCATAATTTTATGTCATAAGAAATATTTCAAAAAAAGCCCATTTTATTAATATAAACAAAAAAAAATTTACCTTAGCAAAGAGAGTAATCAGCATTTTAAACCATAGATTAATTTATCTATATGAATTTAATTATTCAAAAATTATCCGAAAAATAATTTATTTACTTTTTTACATTATGGAAAAAATATATACATAGAAAGACAAATTTAAAATTAGATTGTATTAAATAAGTTCTGAGTATATATTGTACGATATCATGAGAATTCTTCAACAACACCTAACTATTCGTGAAGCTTGGAGCCAACATAAAAAATGGGAAAAAAATGCAAAAAAATATTTGATACGAATTCAATTCGTAAAGAAAATTATAAAAGGAAAAAAAAATATCAGGAAACAATTAAACAAAAGGAATATTAATACCATTTAAAACATGAAACATTTCCGACCTAAATCTGAGAAAATAAAATTGTTTGAATATATATTTAGATGTTGGCCAATTCACTTCGTCTGATACATTTTATCCTTCGAAATTAACTGTCCATTGCCCTATAAAAAAGGATGAATAAACTCATTTAAACTTTTTATAATCCAAAATATCCTTTAATAGATTTAAGAAAAGTTGAATTAATGAGAAAAGGAAAGAAAAAACAACAATTAATTTCTTAACTAAAATTTGTAGATTATACTTTAAAATAAAAATAATAATTAAAGCCAATTAAGTTAAAATAAAATTCCAATGAAAAAAAAACTAAAAAAATCCAATACGCCTATAGAGTCCATTTATTTGTATAAGTCAAAATTATAAGAATAAAAATTCAAAAATTTCATAAAGATTTTTGCTTTTTTTATTATGATATTAAATTCAAATGATATGGATTTGAAATATTAAACGGAAGAGAAATAATGATGATGCACTTTAAGAATACGAATATTAAGCATTTAGACTTACGCAAAAACAAATAAATTTGCTTTAAAGAATAAAAGATCAAAAAATATTTAAAACCAATAATGAAAGAAATAAAATAAAAAGCCGCACGAATATTTTCACAATCTAAAAGCGCGTTATATTCCAAAAATACTAGCAAAAATACAATTCCTAATAACGATAGCATCTGATACCAAATTTATAAAAAAATTTAATAATTACAAAAAATGAACCGCTACAGCAAAATCTTTTTTGCTATAATCACAATATCATTCATTTCTACAAACAAAATTTAATTAATTATTTCTTTGATACAATGCATTTAAAGTGTTAACAAATAAATAGATTTTAATATTTAAAATAATAATAAAACTCTATTTTGTTTACTATCTCTTCTTTTTTAAATACTTTTGAAAACCATCTTAATCATAGAAATAGTAACTGAAAGTCCATGTTTTCATCTATTTCAAATGCTCGGGCCATAATTTGGCATTCATAGAACCAAAAACATTTTAATTTATTTTCTTTGTTTGCTGTTTAAATATAAAAGAAAAATTAGCATCAAATGCTTTTAAAATAATAATAAAAATATATTTTTTAATATATATTCTTTTTTAAATACTTTTTTAAAAACATCTTAATAATAGAAAATAAGTTCACTAAAGTCAATGTTTATCTATTTCAAAATCTCGGGCAATAATTTGGCATTAATAGAACCAAAAAATTTTAATTTATTTTCTTTGTTTGCTGTTTAAATATAAAAGAAAAATTAGCATCAAATGCTTTTAAAATAATAATAAAAATATATTTTTTAATATATATTCTTTTTTAAATACTTTTTTAAAAACATCTTAATAATAGAAAATAAGTTCACTAAAGTCAATGTTTATCTATTTCAAAATCTCGGGCAATAATTTGGCATTAATAGAACCAAAAAATTTTAATTTATTTTCTTTGTTTGCTGTTTAAATATAAAAGAAAAATTAGCATCAAATGCTTTTAAAATAATAATAAAAATATATTTTTTAATATATATTCTTTTTTAAATACTTTTTTAAAAACATCTTAATAATAGAAAATAAGTTCACTAAAGTCAATGTTTATCTATTTCAAAATCTCGGGCAATAATTTGGCATTAATAGAACCAAAAAATTTTAATTTATTTTCTTTGTTTGCTGTTTAAATATAAAAGAAAAATTAGCATCAAATGCTTTTAAAATAATAATAAAAATATATTTTTTAATATATATTCTTTTTTAAATACTTTTTTAAAAACATCTTAATAATAGAAAATAAGTTCACTAAAGTCAATGTTTATCTATTTCAAAATCTCGGGCAATAATTTGGCATTAATAGAACCAAAAAATTTTAATTTATTTTCTTTGTTTGCTGTTTAAATATAAAAGAAAAATTAGCATCAAATGCTTTTAAAATAATAATAAAAATATATTTTTTAATATATATTCTTTTTTAAATACTTTTTTAAAAACATCTTAATAATAGAAAATAAGTTCACTAAAGTCAATGTTTATCTATTTCAAAATCTCGGGCAATAATTTGGCATTAATAGAACCAAAAAATTTTAATTTATTTTCTTTGTTTGCTGTTTAAATATAAAAGAAAAATTAGCATCAAATGCTTTTAAAATAATAATAAAAATATATTTTTTAATATATATTCTTTTTTAAATACTTTTTTAAAAACATCTTAATAATAGAAAATAAGTTCACTAAAGTCAATGTTTATCTATTTCAAAATCTCGGGCAATAATTTGGCATTAATAGAACCAAAAAATTTTAATTTATTTTCTTTGTTTGCTGTTTAAATATAAAAGAAAAATTAGCATCAAATGCTTTTAAAATAATAATAAAAATATATTTTTTAATATATATTCTTTTTTAAATACTTTTTTAAAAACATCTTAATAATAGAAAATAAGTTCACTAAAGTCAATGTTTATCTATTTCAAAATCTCGGGCAATAATTTGGCATTAATAGGGAATTGGATTGGATTAACCAAAAAATTTTAAATTATTTCTTTGTTTGCTGTTTAAAAAATAATAAAATAGTATAATGGTTTTGAAATGCAAAAACACTTTGTAAGAAAATAACGCTATTAACACTGGCCATAAAAAACAGTGTAGAAGTCATTTAAATTAAAATTAAAAAAATTGATAAATTTTTTTTAATAATATTAGGTTTTGAATAAAAAAATAACAGACCAAATCTTTATACAAACAAAGTCTGGTTGGAGTTAAATTAATATGCGTTGCGTTGTCAATGAAAAAACAAAATGCATTAATATTGCCGAGATTATAATATAATATAAGAATTTGGAAAATAAATGAATAAACCCTCCATTACCCAACTAAACGACTTCAAATACAAAAAAGATTTAGAAAAAATTTCATGTTCACTCAAAATAAAATAAATTGCTCTGAGGTTTAAAGCAAGTCAATCAATCATACAATATCAAAAGAACGAGGTAAGGGTTAACTTACCCACAACTCGTTCTAAAAAGCAAACCCCCGAGTTCAAGGTAAATAAAATTTCGCTTACCTATTTAAACATTATAAGATTAAAAAAATAAATAAAAAATAAATTTTTGATTTAAATTAATAAAATTCTTCTTTTAATTAAAAAAGAGAATAATTGGAACTGCAATTGCCATGGAATTTGAAACATATAAGGGTAAAAAAGTAACCATTCTCCTAAAAATAATCTTTTTCACCCATGATATTTGGTCAGCGAATTAAAATGTTCATTATGGCAATGGCAACTCATTATCGATAAGAATGACGGGTAATGCAAATCATAGTTGTGTGTTTATGAGATAAAAAAAAAAATCTTGGAAATATTTTTGTGCGAAAACATGAAACCCTTTGTAATTAATTTAATAAATGAGTTTCTTACTTATAAAGCTCTGGACCTAGCGAGAGCAGAATCTTCTAATTGCGGATTGAGTCTCAATAAAACCATACCTGTATTTTGGAATGCAAGAACATAAAAGAAAAAAAATCAATAAAAAAATCCAATACGTCTATAGAGTCCTTTAATTTGTAAAAGTCAAAATTATAAGAATAAAAATTCAAAAGTTTCATAAAGATTTTTGCTTTTTTTTATTATGATATTAAATTCAGATGATATGGATTTGAAATATTAAACGGAAGACAAATAATGATGATGCACTTTAAGAATACGAATATTAAGCATTTAGACTTACGCAAAAACAAATAAATTTGCTTTAAAGAATAAAAGATTAAAAAATATTTAAAACCAATAATGAAAGAAATAAAATTAAAGCCGCACGAATATTTTACAATCTAAAAGCGCGTTTATATTCCCAAAATACTAGCAAAAATACAATTCCTAATAACGAATTTCTAATTACAAGAACCAAGAAAAAATTTCATATGAAAAAATAAGAGAACGTCCAATGTATTCGAACCCAATGTTAAACATTAGCTGCAATATAGGCGGATATTTGACGGGCAAATAAAATGTAACGTAATATATTTAAAATTTTAAAAGAATTGATGAAAGAATTATTCAAAGTATAAAAAAAAATTCTATAAAGAAACATTTAAGCAATTACATGTTAGCTAAATACCGGGTAAGGAAAGAAAATATTATCTATAGATTATCAAATGTAGCATCCGATACCAAATTCATTAAAAACATTTTAATTATTACAAAAAAATGCACAGATACAGCAAAATCTTTTTTGCTATTAATCACTGTTTCAACAATATCATTCATTTCTCCAAACAAAATTTAATTAATTATTTCTTTGTATTGCATTTAAAGTGTGAATTAACAAATAAATAGATTTTAATATTTAAAATAATAATAAAAATATATATTTTTAATATATATATTTTTTTAAAAAAACTTTTTTAAAAACATCTTAATAATAGAAAATAAGTTCACTAAAGTCAATGTTTATCTATTTCAAAATCTTGGGCAATAATTTGGCATTAATAGGGAATTGGATTGGATTAACCAAAAAATTTTAAATTATTTTCTTTGTTTGCTGTTTAAAAAATAATAAAATAGTATAATGGTTTTGAAATGCAAAAACACTTTGTAAGAAAATAACGCTATTAACACTGGCCATAAAAAACAGTGTAGAAGTCATTTAAATTAAAATTAAAAAAATTGATAAATTTTTTTTTAATAATATTAGGTTTTGAATAAAAAAATAACAGACCAAATCTTTATACAAACAAAGTCTGGTTGGAGTTAAATTAATATGCGTTGCGTTGTCAATGAAAAAACAAAATGCATTAATATTGCCGAGATTATAATATAATATAAGAATTTGGAAAATAAATGAATAAACCCTCCATTACCCAACTAAACGACTTCAAATACAAAAAAGATTTAGAAAAAATTTCATGTTCACTCAAAATAAAATAAATTGCTCTGAGGTTTAAAGCCAGTTTTAAAATATTACTAAATGAATCCATTCATCTTCTTAAAATTAAAAAGCCAAAGGTCGTAAATATATTTGACAGCTTTTACAAAAGCAAAAAAATAAATATTTTATTAAAATAATTAAAGAAAAAATGCTAAAATCGATATAATCAATCAAATCATCATAAACAATACCCTATGAAAATAAAATTATTAGATCAATAGCAAATGAAATTTCAAAAAATTAAATATATGCCATAATAAAAATTCCGCAAAATAAAATGAATAAAATGTCCAACTGAATTTGCTAATTAAAAAATTCAATCAATCATACAATATCAAAAGAACGAGGTAAGGGTTAACTTACCCACAACTCGTACTAAAAAGCAAACCCGAGTTCAAGGTAAATAAAATTTTGCTTACCTATTTAAACAATATAAGATTAAAAAAATAAATAAAAAATAAATTTTTAATTTAAATTAATAAAATTTTTCTTTTAATTAAAAAAGAGAATTGAGAAATAAAAATTATTAATAATTATTTATTAAAAATTTGTTAAATAATTTTTTTTTACAGAATAAAGAATTCTTTAAATTATACATTTCGTACAAGTGATTTAACTAATGATTACATGATCCAAAAAAAAACGTGACGAAATGTTTATTTTCAATTGTAATAAATACATTAAATAAAATATGTAAAAATAATTAAATGAATAAACATACATTTTTTTTCATTTTATTTCTAATTAAATAAAATTTTCTTCAAAACAAAAGCAACATAAATTCTCATGACCATTACTTAGCGGAGCAGCTCATTTCAGTGGCGCACGTTTCAGTACCGGCCGATAATTCTCAAAAAAGCTACAATTTAAATTTTGCAAAAAACCGGGACTTTTTAAACTTTATCCTAAAACTTTTTCGAGAAATTTTTTAATCTCTTAGCTTCTGCTTACGAATAGTTTCTGATCAAATATAGCTTTCGAATGAAATCAAAACTTAGAGTTGCATCAATGTATAAAAAAGTTATGAACAAAAACTTCGGCTAACACTGAAACATGAGGCACTGAACTGATAAAAATATAGAAGAACTAAGTTTTAAAATACTTGATTCAATTTTTTTTATTATTATTTTTTTCATGTTTACTTTAAACTAAAAAATTTAAATGATTCAATTTGTTAAACGTCTTTTATATTTCCATGTAATTTATATATTTAGTCCCGATTAATCCTCATTTCAATTAAGTTTCATACCTTTCGATCATTTACCAAAACACATTTTAAAAAGAATTTAAAAAAGATAATAAAATGGAATTATTAAAATTTAAAATCCTTAAAAAAACAAAATTATAAGTGTTGGAACTGAATGAGTGAACAAAAATCCATAACCTATTTTGTATGCCTCATAATCACGTACCTTTTTTAAGACCAATAAAAAAAATATAGTAAATCTTTTTCCTCAATATTTTTTCTCTGAATTCCTCCTTCACTTTATTTCCAAAAAATAAAGTTTATCCCTTTGGCATTGAAAATTTTTGTAATAATTACCAAATCCATATCTTAATAATCAATCTAAACCAGAGATCCCATCGAAAATTTCCCGAAATAAGTACATTGCTGGTCAAAAATAAGTTTTAGGGGTCAAAAATAAGTACATTTTTTGAAAACACTTGTTTAAGATTAAAATTGCATTTTATTCAACAAAATTAAGCACGAACAACATATTTTTCTCCACCAACATTTTTTCTGAGCAATTCCGGCTTTTTAATGAGAAATGAAATTTTATTTTGAAAACGAAAGAATTGGCGGTGCCGATAGGCACCGCCGGGAAAAATTTTGAAAAATTTGAGTGTTTTTTGGTAACAAAACTTGTCAAAAAATGACCAATTTTTGAGAATTTTTTAAAATAAATTTTGAGAAAATTACGGAAGTGGGGGTACGGTGGTGCCGATAGGCACCACCGGGAAAATTTTGAAAATTTATGGCCGATTTCTTAACAGATTTTCCTCCAAAAATAATCAATTTGTGATTTCAATAGGATTGAATGTCCGGCGCGGTGCCGATAGGCGCAGCCGGAAAAATTAAAAAAAAAATATTCCCTTTTATTAGGGTTCAGCCCCGACCCTTCGGGGACAAAATGTCGGGGAACGGGGACAAAATTCCCCGACCAAATTTGTCGGGGATGGCTGGAGAAATTTAAAAAATGTCGGGGACAGATACCTCTGTCGGGGACAAAATTTTCATAAAAAGCCGAAAAAAAGATAAAAGAAAAACTTTCAGAACAAAAAAGTCTTAAAAACTCATTTAAAGACACTTCCATCTTATTTGAAGTGCAATTGACGACTTTCATAATTCCCCGACACTTGTCGGGGCTTAACCCTACCTTTTATGCCTTGAAATTCACGCTCATAATCATCGTGAAATTTATATATGCGCTAAATAATTTAAGCTAAAAAATATGTGATACATAAAAATTTCTGCCGAAATTTTGAATATTTAGTGAATCTTGTTAAGATTTTGTTTAAAAAACTCGCTTCAAAAAATAATTTTCTTTCAAATATTGTTGTAAAAATCGGAATTTTCCTTTGAGCTCCAAAAATAAGTACAAAATAAGTACAATGAGCTCAAATAAGTACAATACTTACAAATAAGTACATTTTAAATTTATAAGTTTTCCACCCTCAAAATAAGTAAAATACTTACAAATAAGTACAAATGGGAACTCTGATCTAAACCCACATTAAATAGTGCGTTAAAAAGATATTTGAAGGCGCAAAAAAAATCATCAAGTTTATATTCAAATATTTTATTTAACTAAAGGAATGCCTAAATATAGAAAATTACTGTTTTGCATTGTTGATGGTATTGTCCCAAAACTTTAGGGGTTTTGAATTCGCTAGGTTAACAGACTTATGGAAAATGTAATAACTTTTATTCAAAATAACAATTAAACCTTGGAATCCTCCTACTAGTTTTAATTTAATGGTGATTTAAAAACAAAAAGAGAAAGCAGATAAATCATTAGTTAAAATAATTAAAAACTTCTAAAACCAAAATATTTCATATAGACAAAACGAATTATTAATTCGTTTATTATCATTAAAAAAAGGTTAATAGAATAAAAAGCATTCATAATAATAAACTAAATAAGCGAAAATTAATATTAGTGAAATCAAAAAATTTATAGTAATTGTAATTTTATAAATACATGCCATGCCGATCACCTTAATTTAAATATATGGAAATTTCAATTAGCATTAAAATTAAGAAATACTTCAAAATTTTTGGTATTTTTTTAGGTTTTAATTCGAATTAATATATACTGTAAAATTTGAATACTCTATCAGACATTTATTATAAAATATATTTTTTCCATTAATTAATTAAATGGATTTTTTAATAAATATTATTTTTTTAAGATAAACAACATTTTATAAAACAATGTGCATTTAATTTAGATATAAAAACAGGCATCACATCTTATATTTAAAAAAAATCCTTTCATACTTAATAATTAAAAAAAAACATTAAGATTCAATCTTATCATTTAAATATATGCTAAAAATTTTCCCCAATTAAATTTTGTTTTTCAATTTTATAAATATTAGCAAAGAATTCAATTCCTAAAAAAGAATTATCCATTTAGTAGCCTTAAAATAATTAAAAATAAAATAATACTGAAAAATAAAAACAGAATTTTTAATTAATTTTTGCTTTTTAATTTATTTATTTTTTTCTATAATTTAAATTACCACATAAAATTCTCAAAAGATTTTAATATAAAAAATTTTCTAACTATTTATTTTTAGTTTAATAAAATTATTATTAGGAAGTGAATGGATGAACTATTAATTTATTATTCAGGTTTTTTAGTTGTGTTTTCTTTTTAAATTTCTTGTTTGTTCTTAGATTATTGATATTTTTTTCTAAAAACAATCAAATTAAACATTCGGCTAGCTTTGCTTCTAGAATTTATCTAATATGTTGAACAGTGTTAACAAATTAAAATATTCTAACTTTTAGTTTTTAAATCATTGCATATTTACATTTTTAAATTTTATAAAAATTCACTAACAGCCAAATAAAATCATATTTAAATTATTTTTCCACCATAGGATTTTACTTATTTTTTTTTAAATAATAAAAGCAATATTTTTATTATTATTTTAATATAATAGATTAGATTTTTTGTTTGTTGAATTTCTCATTATCTCTGTTCTCTACGGGGGTTGTTTTGTGATTTTTGTAAAAAGTTATTTAAAAAAAATAAATACATTTTAATTTAAGTCTAAATAAATAAAAAGCTGTTAAGAATAATATATTTTAATACCAAAAGAATGATTTTTCTTTATATTTTTTCATAATGCAGGCAAAATGACTGAGCCCGGATTACGATTTAATAAAACTGGAAGAAAACATCGAAAAATAGAGTTCGAATCTTCAAACCAATAATAAAATTTTTCATATTAGTCTAAAAAAATATTAAAGTTTAAAAGTAAATAAATTTTTTCTCACTTTAAAATAAAATTCTTTAAAATATTCTATTAAAATAATTTAAATGACATATTATGATAATTTTTGAATAAATTTTCCTTAGCAAAACTATAACATATAAAGTTGAAAAAATCATAAGCATTCTGCTGATCATGAACATGAAAATGGAATAAGAATACTAAAAGCATCATCAAATTCTAATAATTTTTAGTAAAATAATGATAAAATTTATTAATATTCGTCGAAAAAAATTATACATAAGAAATAAAAATTTAAAACACATATATTAAAAATAAAACAATTTCAATAAAGAGAGTGTCATTCATTTTAGGTGTATTATTAACGAATCCATAATTCAAAACTTTCCTTATTAGTTTAATATCAAATACGTCCTTAGAAAGATGTGCAAAACAAATATAGATAGTTTTTAATTTATTATGACATTTTTTTGACCGAGTTTATTGAAGCTGTGAAAATTTTTCGGGTTCATTAACTTTTTTTTCTTACTTCGTTTCCTATTTATTTTATAAAACATGACCATTATTACATCACCATGAAAATGCATTACAGAAAGGTAAATGTTTCCTTTATTATTGGTCCTTTTTTGAGTAGAACTTATGATATGATAAATATAGCCACTTTTCAACATGCTAATTTTATACCTAATGGTTTTATTTTTTATACATAATAAAATTTTTTGCTTTTCGTAAAAAATGTGAATCAATTTATCTTTGTTGGTTAATTTTTTTATGGTGCTGAGTCGTTTCGTAAATTCTGCCACTATTGGCATTTCGTAAATCCGCCATTTTTGATACATTTTCTTTAAATTTGGTTAAGTTTTAAGAAAAAGAAGAAGTTTATTCAAATTATACCACTTTTAAATAAAGTTTAAATTCAACTTTATACCAATAGTAATATTTTTTGTCATTTAAATCCATCAATTTCTAAGTGATTTTAATAAATTAAATTAAATTTATATATTCAATAAAATTTAATATAAAAATATAATTTTTACCAATATAAAAAAATGATCAATCTATTTTAAGTAAAAAAGATAATTGAATTTACATAATTATTAGTTCCAATTTAAAAAGCAGATCTTATTTGCATTTTTTAATCATATTTCGTATATTTTTTTTTATGTGTATCTTATAAAATCTCATTTCGATGTTATTTAAGTTTGAAATTAAAATTTATTTGTTTGTGATTTTTTTTATTTACATTAGTTTTAATTAAGGGCTATTGAATTATGTATTTTTGAAAAAAAAATTTTTACCTGGGAACCTCTTCTTTTTCAAAAAAAAAATGGGTTAAGCGGGGTCGAAAAATTTTCAAAAATTTTTGAGCTAATCCCCTAAGTTTATTTATTTTTCTAAACTTTGATCTAAATTTTTCTAATCATTTTTGGCGCCTTAGCATAAAAAACCTAATTGGAATAGTAAGTCGACTATGCTCTACACGAATAAAGTGGGTTTAAAGTGCTTTGGGCACTATCAAAATGTTCTCGCTTTTTCCTTGGATCTATGTATCCCCATTACTTTGCCATTGTTTTTGTTTTTTTTGAAATTAATTTTGGGATTTCATTGAATTTACTACTATGCCCTTGAAGAAAAAATCGTCTTTAATTTAGTGCGTAAGTCATGGAAAATATTGTATTTTGATTAATTTACAAACAAAATAAAATAAAGGATTATATGAATGAACGAAATATTATTTTTATCCTATAATATATTACTTCTTACAAATAACGAAATAAAATTTCTATGCCATATAAAACTTAATTATTATTATAAACTACTGCAGAATCAAACCAAAAAATGTATGATGAAATTTTGTTTTTTTTTGATAATTCTTGCATAATATTTATTCCTCCATTTGTTGCCACAATCGTCCTTCCGCCATAATTTTATTTTATTTCATTCTAACAAAAAAATTATGACAAATTTTTAATTAAAAAAAAATAATACTTTTATGAATTAGCTGGTACGTTTCTAAAATCCTCCTTCATTCTTAGTGAATTTTTGAATAAATTTCGTCAACACTTTTCTCAGAACAAACAAAATAAACAATCGTGGTATTGTACTAATTTGAAATTTCGCAAGCTTGTAGAGCAATTCAAAGTCTTTGTACAAATAAAAACTGTTTAATTTGATTGGTCAGAAAATTTACTCTGACGGGCATAGATAAAATCAATTTTTATAAAAATTCACAATATTATAATCAAAAAAATAAATATTAATTGCTTAAATTCTTTTTTTACATTATTATTCGTAAATGAATGCAAAATAAAGTAAAAAAAAATAAATAAATTTTCAAAAATAAACTTTAAGATTATTGAGAGTCAGTGCGACATATAATAATAAGTTCAGCAATGGCATATCTTAAATTTTATTGATATTTTATTTTGAAAGGTTTATTAAAAAATATTTGACTTTCTTAAAACCAAAAATAAATTATATAAAGAGACTAATAAGATTAAATCTTAGCTTCAAAAGGCAAACATAATTTTAAAATGTATTATATATATCGCAGAAAATTAATATCGTTACTTCATACACCAAAAAAAGGGATATTGAAATTTTGTTGCTTAAATAATGCTTCACCACCTATAATATTTGTCTGCTTTGGACGATAAAGATAATTAGAACAATTTTAAACGTTCTAATTTTTCTTGCAAGTTAGAAATAGAAAAACTATAAGAGTAAATTTAAAAATCCTTAATTTTAATCAATTTAACACCTGCATGAAAATAATAACCAAAATTCAAGGCGGCATAACTTAATTTTAGAATTAAAAGAACAAAGATTTCTTAGATAATGAAAGAAAATTAAAATTCAAAATATTAATTTATATTAAAAATTTAATATCACGACAGACAAGAGAGAAATTGGCGAGATTACGCATAAAAGTGAAAAGAAAATTAAACAGAATATAAAATTAGGTATTATAAAAGGCAAAAAATAAATTTATTAATTAAATTGAAGATTTTAATAAACAATTTTATCCAAAAAGCCAATCTATCCGCGATTTAAATAAATAAAAATATATTAAGCTATAAAGCTCAACATTTGAATCAAGAATAAAAAAATGAAAATAAAATTATAAACAAAAGTAAAAACAATCACTGAGCCATTTTTAAAATTTTATATAAAATTAAACAATGTTGTCCGATAATTTAAGATTGGCTCGATTAAACATCTTCAAATAAATGTCTGTCATATATAATTAGTTTTTAGACCTAATGAGTTAGTGTTCAAACCAATAATCCTTTTTTTCTCATAATTCTTAAAAGAAGTTATAATTTTATCTATTAATTTTTAGCTGTAATGAACTTGTTAATAATTTTGCTCAATATTGTATTAATAAATTCAATTAATCATGGGGCCTAATACCCTCAAACACACAAATAAAATCAACAAATAAAAATTAAATTTAAAAATAAGGCAAAATTTAGCCGCTCAAGCATAGAAATATTCAAAAGTTTTAGGGTCGGATCGCTAAGTGCTAAGTACATATTCCCATTTCACGTGAAAAAATAAAAATTAGAGACAATGTTAAATTTGCCAAAAAAAAAGAAAAAACTTTAATTATAAATTCCTTTAACAAATAAACATGAAACTAAAAATTAACGTTTAATCAATATTAAAAAATAAATAAAATTTTTAATTAAAGTCAATATTTATAAAGTCGAAATGAAGCAAAATTTTTCAGTCATTTTAATTTTTGTTTTCAATGAAAAATATTTCTTGTAAAAACGCGGCTGATTTTAAAATATTTTGAATAAAATTCCATCAAAAGAAATAAAATTTATAAATGTTTACTCGGGATTTTATGTATGCGTCACTTAATTTCATCATAACTTTCTCTGAAACAATGAGAAGAAATCAATTTGATATCATCTAAAACTTATCAAAAAGTTCAATTATCTCTTGGAATAAAGGGGATTTAGCTTTATAAGTTGACCTAAAAAAAGTAAAATTTGTTTTTTATTAAAGAAAGTTTTCGTTAGTTTTCTAATTCATCGTTTTTTATTATTGGTTTTAAGAAATTAAATATCGCTCGGATAGCGCTAAGTTTTAAGTGTTAGATAAGAATATTCTAACTGGTATTTATGAGCATTTTAATTTATTTTTGTATTTGATAGGATATCAAAATTCTTCTTGTATCAGGAAAAGCTGCCCTTGTGCGGTTGTTTGATTTTCAATGAGATAGAAGTATTTATTAAATAAAATAACAAGTGTATAATTCAAAATTCATTTATGTTTTATGTTTCAGGGTTTGGCATTGTTTTGAGGTGAGAGTGGTTGGTTTTTGTCGTTTTTTTCAAGCTTTTCAAAATCAAATATATTTTTATTCAGGCAAAATTTTATGCTTTTAAATAAATGTAATTTGGTTTTTCGTAATTATTTTTCAAAATTTTTGAATATTAAAAAAAATAATCCCTTAAAAAGGTTTAAAAATATTTGGGTTTGTTAATTCTTTCTATTATTCATAACTTAGAGCTTTTCTCCAATTTTTCAACTACTTATTTTTACTTTAATTTTGCCATTTTGGTTCGTTTAGTTGCAAAATTCCATTCCTTCTCTTTGTTTTGCATTGTTGCCCCTTGCTTTATTATATTTTTATCCCCAGTTAATTATAATATCTTGCTGCATCAATTTTCTTATGTACTCATTAATAATTTCCTATCCTTGTCATTTTATGTGAATTGAAATTTTAATTAAAATGATTTTTTGTGATCGGATTTTCCTATGAAATATAATAATTCAATTGGTTTTTTATCAAAGTATTATGGTTTTTTTTTGTATTTTAAGTCGAAATCAAATTTATTTTTATATATACCAATTGAAAATAGTTCAATTCAATCTGGTTTTGTTGAGTGCTTTTTTCTTTATTTTTTTAATGCTCATAAGTATTATTCTACAGCAATATTTGTTATTTATCAATATCATGGGCTTTTTGAATCATCCGCAACATTTACTTATTTTGATTAGGAATTCACAGTGTCGTCGGCAATTAAAATAGGTAATAAGTGTAAAAATTAATATTATACAATGTTTTTTTAAATAAAGAACTTTTATTCGATTATTCTTGTTCTTCGTTTATTTTTCAAAATGATGTTAGTCTTTTCTTTTAAAATTATTTTTGGGCGGAAATACAAATTAAATACGAATCTGAATTTAATGACATTTCATCAATATTTTCTTGAAGAAGGCAGGCCAAAAGGTATGCATGTTTAATGGCGTTGTCATAAAGATTGCATATTTTGTTTTCTTTTTATGTTATGTCAAAAATTATAAAAATGAAAGAAACGTCCTAGCTTTTTAATTAACATATTGTTGGTTTGAATTAATTTATGGTTTAATGCATATATCAATGATTTTCTGTTTATTGAATGAAAATGATGATATAAAACATTAACGAATAAATACTGAATTTTATTTTTATTTTGGTTCAAACAAATTAAATTATTATTAAATCACGCTTTAACCTTCATTAAAAAATTTCTAAAATAGTTTATGTATTTTTACTTTTTATTTTTACTTTTATAAATTATAAGGTTTTTAGGTATTATTGTAATTTTATTCGGGTAATTCTTTTTTATGAAATTAATTTTTTTTTTTTTGAATAGCGTTTTTGGAATGCCTGGCTTTATTGAATTAGAATTAGCAAATGTGAAGTATTTTCTCAACATTTAGTATCGTTTAATTCAACAAATATAATAGATTTTTTTTCAAAAAATTTAATGCGTTTATAGCTTTCAGTGGATAATATTTTTTTTTGTGATTACCTAATTATATTTTTTGAAATTTCCTTGATCTTGTGCGTTTTTTCAAAATCACTTCATACCGAGTTTTAAATAAAATTAACTTTTTTTCTTTTGGTTCTTTTTAAATGGTATTATTTTAATGTTAAATTTCGTTCCTGCCTCTCATCGCTTCTCTGAAAATCACCACAGCAAATTTAATTGTTTAATTTTATACTTTAAAATAGGTTATAATGAAAAATATCTTTTAAGTAAAATAGTTGGACAGCAACTAATAATTTTTTATGATAAAAATGGTCCGCAAGTTTCTACATAGGTACTGTTTAGAGCCAATTCATATACAAAAAAATTTATTATTTATTTTATTTTTTTCATTTTTTTTTATTTGATTAATATATTTTTTCTTTTCTTTTTTTTAAAAAAAGTCAACGTCTTTGCTATATGGAATATATGTTTTTTATTCAGACAATTCGATTTAATCTATTTTTGTGCTTGTTTTTTTTCATATTTCGCTATAATCTATCTTTCAATTTATTTATTTTTTTAGCTTTTTATTAATATAATGAAAGAACATAAAAATGATAAATAATAAATATCTGTCTTTCCCAACAAGTGATAAATATGGGAACCGCCCAGTTCGGCGTGGACCCTTTCGGCGTGACTGGCCATAACTTTTTTCATTTTCGTCCAAATTAAATAAATTAGGTATTATTTGAAATCACTTGATGAGATCTATCAACATGCTAAATTTCAAAAAATTTTGAAAAGATACAAAAAAGTTATGGCCAAAAAACCTCAAAAAAATGGAATTTTTCTGGATAATTCGGCGCAACAGGTCATAACTTTTTTATACATGGATGGATTTTTAGATTTTTTGGCACGTTGAATGCAGCACATATAGAGCTTTCTGATGATACCAATTATGTTTAAATTTGCAGACTTAGAAGAAAGTTATGCCTTCTCAAACTGGGCCACGCCGAAATGTCCCACGCCGAAACGACCCCGACTCATAAATATAACTAGGGTTGCAAAAATGTGTGAAAAAATTGTCAAAATATGCACCTAAATACGAAAAGATTGCCAAATAGGTAAAAAAAAAAAATCCTAAAATGTGTACCAATATCTCCAAATATGTAGAAAAAATTTGCAAATTAATTCAAATTTCTTTCTCAGTTGTTTTTGCAATTGCAAATCAAAAATTTATCAAGAGTTAGATTTTATAAAAAAATAGGGTTCAAAAAAACTCTTTACATAAAAATTCGGAGGTTCCCAAATTAAAAAATAAAATCTTATGGTGTTTTTAAAATTTTATGTTGTTTGTTAATATCATCCAGTTAATTCTTTCTTTATTTCGTTTTATTGATGAATTTTGCTGAATAATCCACCAAATATTTCTTCTATCTTTTTAATTTATTTTTGCTATAATTAATTTGTTTTTTTGTTTTGTCTATATATATACACATTGTTCCTCGATGAAGGAGATTAATTGGACGTAATGGGTGCTGGCGCGTTTCTTAAAAACTGCCATGCATGCGCGTTTCTTAAAACTGCCAATTTCACTGATTTTTCGACTAAGTCTTATCATAACTTTTCTCAGAAACAACCAAATAAAACACACTTGGTATTGTAAGATAGCCCTTGAATTGCTCTATTAGCTTACTAAATATCAAAAAATTTCATTAAGGCTTAAAAAAGATGGAACCAAACAAGCACAAAAAATTACCATAACTCTTGAATAAATTAATGAAGTTTATTGAAATTTAGCAAGCTAATAGAACAACTCATTGGCTATTTTTCAATACCAAGATTGTTTAATTTGGTAGCTTCTGAGAAAAGTTATGATAAGATTTAGTCGAAAAATCAGTGAAATTGGCAGTTTTAAGAAACGCGCATGCATGGCAGTTTTTAAGAAACGCACCAGCACCTTTTCACCGACGTAATGTATTGTGTGGCCTTTTTTCAAATTCTAATTCAGTATTTTATTGAATAGGCTGACGTCGTATATTAGCTTGTTATTTTTTCCGCTCAGAGGCTATTTAAATTATTGAAGTTTTAAAATAACATTGAGATTTTTAAATTTTTCGAAAATATTTTCTTTTTAAATGTAAAATGAGCGGCCATATATTTTATTGAAGTTAAATTTTTTAATTAACAAATAAAATTTATTTTGATTAATTAAAATATTATAATTTATATTTTTTTAAACTCAAAATATTAATAGATATTGCGATAATAATATAATTGATTTTTTTTTTATTTTTTTTTGCTAATTCATTGACTTTAGCTAATTATTTTTATGAAATTGATTTTTTTTTAAATAACGTTTACGCAACCTACTTAAGCTTAATCATCCAAATTAACAATTTAAATATTATTCTATTACCGATTTATATTATTATTTTTTGTTTCTTTTTTTAAAATTGTATTTGTCCGAATCTATTAATTCAATTTATTAGTCTTTCAAGGCAAAAAAATTAAATTTGAGCACATACAAACTTTTTGGGGAAGAAAAAACCTTTACATAATGCTCAAATTTTCTATTGAATAATTTGAATAAATTATTTCTTTTTAGTTCATATCGCCCCATTATGTTGATAATTCTGTGGGACGCGTTAAATTAGGCATTTTTTTAAATGTTGTTTTGACTGAGCTCCGTAAGTGCGGTTGGGGTCATTTCCGTCTGGGCCTGTTCCCTCTCATTGTTTCAGTGATAAAAAAGAAAAATTGGCTAAATTAAATTAACTAATTTCAAATACTTGTTAATTGTTCGAAATCTAAAAATTAACAATTTCAAATTGGCCCATAGGATGAATTATGTCCGGAAAATCTGTAAAAGATGGCGGAATTTAACAAATGTCCAAGCACGCACTCTGACGAGTCCATCTTGGCACTTTGTGATAAATAATTATTCTTAGAAGTAACCGAACTTAATATATTTGTTTCCTATGTATATGTGAATAATTCTGATTATTTATTACGGTTTTCCTAAATTTTGCATTTTTTTTTCTTGGACATTTCATTTTATGAATAAAGAGAAGATCGAGAGTCGTGATTCGAAAAAAATCTCGGGATTCTTTTGTCCCAGTCTCAAGCCTGGTCTTCGAGCTCACGTCTTTTTCTCAGTGTTAAGGTCTTCGAGCTCACGTCTTTTTCTCAGTGTTAAGGTCTTCGAGCTCACGTCTTTTTCTCAGTGTTAAGCGATCAAGACTACGACTTTTTTTACACTCGTCATTGATTTCTCACGAGAAATAGACCAGAATGAATTAGTAATTACAAATTTTTGAATTTGTGCCACCCTTTTATGTTTTTCTCCAAAAATCCATGCTCAAATATGACTTAAAAACGGCAAAATAAACCATACGATATGAAAATCTGCATAAAATAAATAAATAAAAATTGCAAGAAATAACTTTTAATTTTTTATAACTTAAAGTGAATAAGAAAATCCTAAAAGTCTCAGGGTATTGCAGTCTCGGTGTCGAGTCTCTTGAAATAATCAATCTCGAGCAGTACCTAAGCTTATCGATGAATCCCCATTGAAAATGTATTCCTAAATTATTAATTCTTTAACAGTAAAATCAAACCAGAGTATATTTAATAAAATAGTTTTTTATATATTTTTTATCTTTTGACGATCCATGATTTATCATAATTCTTTCGTTTTCGTTTATATTAAATAATTTATTAATTAACTTTTTAGTGATTGTAAATTAAATTAAATGAAACCAATACTACTTTCCCGAATTGAATTTAGTTTTTAAATTAAGTTTTCTCCATTAATCCTTGGCTCCCCTTGGTTTTTTTGTTTCTTTCGTTTGTGAACTGTTTTATAAATTTTTAATCGTTTATTTGAGTATTTTCTTTAAAATATTAGTTTTTTTTCATATTGATGTATTCTTGTTACAAATTGTTTTTCTTTTGAGTTACTAATCAAATTGTTGATGTTATTTTCCGTATTTTATTCTTTAATTAATTTTTCGATTACCATCAAAGTAAAGTCTGTTTATTATTTAAAATGTATTTTGAGCTAAAAACACAAATTGGTATTATTATTTTTCGATATTTAATAAAACCTGCTCCCAACACTAAATATGTAGATGAAAACAAAATGCAAAAAAAAAAAACCAAAATGTTGACTAAAATCCCGATAAATGGATAAATATGAATTAATTTAATTATTTTCTAAAAATGCCAATAGAAGCTGAAATTCTATTTTTAGCTATTTTTTCATCGAATAAGAGATTATATCCGCACATAAATACCCACAGGAACAATTAACTATAATAATACAAAATTTTAAAGCGTGAAAAGTCTGACAATGTTAAGTGCTCTTACCGTGTTGTAGACTTACGTCGTTATAAAAGAATCAGTTTTCTATTGATAGTTAAATTTGTGTTCAATTTATCATCACCAATTTTGACATGTCAAGATATAAAGCGGATCAATCGTAAACATTTATTTATTATTTCATTCTTATTTCAAATATTTTTTTTGACAAAAAGTTTTAGAAGCTGGTGCAGCAGAAACAAGCGTAAGTAGAGAATATAAATAAAAAAATAGCAATTTTTTTTTTATTAAAATGAACTAGTCAATTTATATTTTTTCGTACATATAAATGCCGCTCGGAATTTTGAATATTCCGGATCCTGATCCGGCGATTCAGGAATTAAACCGGACAAGATTCAGGAATTAAAAACTTTTTAAAGCTTAAATTAAACTGCAATAATTAATAATGAAATTGAAGTATTCTGTTTGAAATAGACAATTTTAACAGGGAATATTTCGAAAATTTTTCGAAAATTATTGCTGGTTAAAAATAAGTTTTTGGGGTAAAAAATGAGACTAAAAAGGATTCCAAATAGCATTTTTATTCGAACAGCAATTTGTCACCGCCAGCAATATTCCTGAATACTTCCGGTATCAAAAGCATTTTACGTCCTTGCCTTTTGAAAGTTCAAACAGCAGGGACGGTAGGGCCGATAGGCGCCACCGGGGAAATTTTGAAAACTTTTTTTTATGTTTTATGGTAAAACAAAAAAAACCAACAATCTTGTTGATTTTGAGAAAAACTAAGCAAATAGGGTTCGGTAGGCCGATAGACGACGCCGAGAATTTTTCAGATTTTGCTTTGGTTTATTCTCAGATTTTCCCAAAAAATGACATTTTTCTCAAATGCGCGAAGATCTTAAAAAAACCGGGTTGGGTGTGGCTGAAAAATACCGGGTCTGGTTTCGGGCGAGAAAAGGTCGGGTTTAAAGCGCCAAAAAATTTTTAAAAATTTTCAAAGTTTAAACGTTCGGCGCCCCATTGGGTTCAGGGCTAGGCCAAAACTCGTTTCGTGTTTTGAAAAAAACCGACTTTCTTTTTTTTGGCAAAAGCTGATCCAAATTTTTGTTAAAGCAAACGTTTCAAAAAAATTATAGTTAAACAAATTATGAAAAAAACAAAATCCGATTGACTGTTGTCAAATTCGTCCGGATCCGGATCTGGTTTCGGGGATTAGACCGAACAAGATTCCGGAATTAAAACCCCTGTTTTTTCTGGACTCGGGTCAGTGTCAATTTTTCCAAAAACACCCGGATCCGGATTAGGATCTCGGGAAAATCCTGTTGGGACGCGGCCCTGTTTTCGAACTCTATTTATTTATACAATAAAATGTTGCTATTTTTACTTTATAAATTTATTTATTTTTTATATAAAAAAGTAGTTGAATGAGTTATTTAGCTAAACATAAATTATTTTTTATATTAATATTTGGTTTATTTAAAAAAATGTTTTTTTTTATTTTTATTAACAGAACACTGCCGGGCAAAACGAACACCAACAGCAGCTTGAGGAACTCGCTTTGGAGTTGCATCTTTGGATTATTTTTTTCAAAATATAATCTTGCATCATCACGAAAAATGAAAGAGAGATTTAAATGGCCAGTATTTATCAAAATGTAGGGGAATGGCAATGGCATAGGTGGGTTAATTCAGACACGGTATGATGGGTGGAGAAGTCGTCAAAATTAAAATTTGGAAGGAAAGAGGCGGGGGAGGGGGCTCTATGAAAATCCGACACTGGAAAATCCGACACCGGAAAATCCGACACTGGAAAATCCGACTCAAGCGGAAAATCCAACACCGCCGGAAAATCCGACACAAGCGGAATATCCGACACCGGAAAATCCGACACTAAATCTAAATTTTTAAAAATAATTTATGAATTTTAAAATAATATTGATACCCTTAAAATAGGGAAACTAAATCAATTTAATCCGAACTTAATTTAAATGTTTTTTTAATTGGTTCTACCATGCGGTAGGATATTGCCCGCAAACATTGAAGAGTGTGCCGATTGTTCCTAATTGCATAAATCTCGGTGAGATTCATCTCTTGATTTTTAGCATATTTTTAATAAGTGATGAAACGAACACAAACATTTTTTTACACTCAAAGTAAATTATTTTCAAATTAAAGTTCAAAGTAAATTGATTTAGTTTCCTAATTTTAAGGATATCAAATTAATTAAATATTAGTCTAAAATCCAAAATTTTTAAAAATTTAAAGTAGTGTCGGATTTTCCAGTGTCGGATATTCCGCTTGTGTCGGATTTTCCGGCGGTGTCGGATTTTCCGCTTGAGTCGGATTTTCCAGTGTCGGATTTTCCGGTGTCGGATTTTCCAGTGTCGGATTTTCCGGCTCCCGGGGAGGGGGGGTGGGGGGCTTCCGGACAATTGGAAAGTGCTCAGTCGGCGGGCAGTGGACTATCGGACAGTGAAATTTTGACAACAGGGAGTAGTATTGTTCAACCCCCCTGAAAAGGGGAGTAATATAAAAGGGGGATTTCTACCAAAAGGGGGTGTTCTATTTAGGGTTGAGCGGTACCGGTACCGAAGAAGGGTAAGTCTGACCATAAAAGTAAAAGGGAAATTTTAGAGAAAAAGAAAACTTAGGAGGAAAAATTTATTTTGAATATTCTTTAAATATCCATGTTGTAAAACAGTGTGGTTGTAAAAGTACTGTTTCACTATATCTTTTGCTTGGGTTCAAGAAAGCTAATTTCACTCTAAAACAAGTTTAATTTAGAGATTATTTCGTAGAATTTTAAGTAAAAAAAAAAAACCGTGAACATTATGTTGAAAATAAACTAAAATTAAGAAAAATTAAATTAAAGAGGATGAAAAATAATATCATTTTATTTTATTTCAAGCGAAAAATATGGCAAAAATTAATTTTAAATTAAAAAAGATTCAAAAATTCACAGTCACGGGCTCGCTTCACGAGGGCAATTCACTATGAAGGGCATAGTTCACGGGGTCAATTTAAGCTCACGGTCGCGGTTTATTGTGTTAATTCAAGGTCACGTTAAAGGTGCATGAGAATTAACAGTCACGTTAACGGTTCACGGGGTAAATTCACGGACACGGTCACTGTGGCTCTTCACAGTCACAGTCACGATTCAGGGGGTCAATTCACGGTCACAGTTCACGCTTCACGGGTTTTAAATGAGAATTCACAGTCACGTTAACGGTTCACGGGGGTAAATTCACGGACACGGTCACTGTGGCTCTTCACAGTCACAGTCACGATTCAGGGGGTCATTTCACGGTCACAGTTCACGCTTCACGGGTTTTAACAGTCACGGCGCGTTCAAGTAAGTAAGGTTGTCGGTTTGCAACTGAACCAAAATCGAAAAAAATTCGGTTTCGGTTATTGGTTTTAAATTTTCATTTTTATAAATGTGCCACAATACTCATGCAGAAATTAAGGATTTTTGGTGCCAAAAAGATTTTTGAAGGTTCCGACAAGAATTTTGAAAAAATTTGAAAGCAAAACTCTGTTGATCACATATTTACTTTTTTTCATCTAAAACATTGGGCTGAGTTAGAATTCATTGAAAGATGTCAGAAGGTTCATTGCTTTCAAGGACACAAAAATTTGTTTTTTATTTAAAGCACTTTGCGCTCATTTTCTTTAAAAAGGCTAGGAAGCAAAATGTGGTGCTACAAAAACAATTTTTTTTGAGACTTTTGCCTCGGCAGAGTTTCGTAAAAATTAACAAACTTAGTATGGCCCGATAGCACTTGATTTGCTTTATTAGCTCTCCAAATTACAAAAAAATTTGATGAAGTTTTACAAAAATTGGTATTCTCCTTTCTTTATATTCATTTTTAATTTAATGAAATTTTAAATTTTCTCTTTTTTGTTCATCACTCTCTTTGTCCAATTGTCCACCATTTTCAATATTTTCTTCCATTTATTCACCCTTTTGTGATGAATTGTCCTCCTCCTTCTTTCCAATCTCTTCACCATTTTATTTTCATCAAATTTTCGTTGAATTGGTTTTCCAACATTTCTTTTGCTATTTGAATAATATGTCCATCTCTCTGCACCTTTTCCCAATAGTTTCCGAATATTTTATCAAAAGTTTCTTGCTACTGTTTTATTTTGACAAAACAAATATTAACTAATAAGAGAAATTTTACATAAAATAAACATTTTATTTGCAAAATTTATTATATTTTATGAAAATAACATTATTTAATATGGCAAAATTAATATAATCATAAAAATATATTTAATTAATTCATTTATCTTCCAAATTGCTTTTTATTTATATTTTAATATTTTAAGAATTGACGTTGCAATTAATGACTGATGACTAGTATTGTGATACCAGAAGGAAGAGGAGTGTGGGAGAAAGTGGGTAACCTTTTACGTTCTACATGGCGCTCCTGGGTGGATCCCCATTCGGATGACTCGGTTAAATGTACCAGTTACCTCTCCACTCTTAGGTGTTATCGACCGGGCCGGCGATAGCATTTAAAAGAGACCGGGGACCGGTCTTTTCAGAGGCCGGGGATGTGGTGGAATCTTCAACCTCTCTCTATCTCTGGCCGAGAAGAGATGAGAGTTCGTGGTGTGTGGTCACTCTTACCTCGGGCCGAGGATTAGTGGGTGATGCCAGAAGGAAGCGGAGTGTGGGATAAAGTGGGATAAAGGACATGGGAGAACCTCTGAAAGGGTGCCCGTAGCTCAGTTGGTTAGAGCATTCCACGGAAAGGAAGGGCGTGGGTTCGAGCCCCACCGGGCGCGTAACCTTTTACGTTCTACAGTATTTATTGGGACAAAAACACTTGAAAAAAACTGGTGCAAAAAAAGTTATAATTTTAACTGGGATCAAAAACAAGGGCCCTTCTTTTGCAAATGCGGTTCCTAAGTATTTAAATAGCATTTTTATTCAACGAACTAACTTTTGCAGTATATATTAGCATATTTTTCCCTCCGGCAGTTTTTTGTTTGCTAATAGGCTTTGACAAGATATTTTATCCAGTCTCTGCTCATCATTTACAAAACTGTCAAAATAAGAAGGAATCTTTCTGGCTCGGTTAATGAATTTTAAGCAAAAAAAAAAAATCATCTTCTTAAAAATGCCAACTTTCAGAGGAAAATAGATTTTCTAATATTTTAGAGTGTTTTTTTCGTCTTTTTAAACAATAATAGTTTTTGAAAAATAATCATAGATAAAAATATGTTAATAACCATTAAAATATATAAAAAAAATTTGTAATTTAGTTCAATTTTACGATAAAAGATGTGCACTTATTTTTTTTTTGTAAAATCATTGCTAAACAGAAAAAATTAGATGGAATGTGTGAATCATTTCCAGAAATAATTTATGCATTTATTTTTTTAAATAATCTAGCACAAATAAGGGACGACAAAAACATATCAAAATGATAGATGTAAAAAGGAATTTATTAGTTAATGAAACCAACAAATGAATTTTTATTGTTTTCTTTTTTAAAGTTTATTTATTTAATAACAAATTTATAATTATTTATTCTTTAGTCGTTGTTTGAAAGTGCAAACTAAGCCAAAATGAATGTTCCTATTAAATTTGTGGCATTTATATCCATTATGGTGGCTATACAAATTTTTAATGACACTTACGGTAAGAATGAGTATTATTTATTGTAGTTCCATTTATAATATTTCATTACTCTTTTTTTTAGCATTTGAATGCATTGAAGATTTTCATGCCTTTGACAACCACATAAATTATGGAGTTACTTGTTGGCACAGTTTATCGTGCTATGCCATCATTTGTTATTTTGGTAAACAAATAATATTTAAATAAAATTATTTTCAATTGTTTAAAGAAGGCAAAAGTTTTGCGTGGAGAAAAGGCTGTGAAAACTCTGGATTCAAATGCGCTAATTTGCATAATATCAACAAGTATTGTGCTTCACTAAAAGAAGAGTATGAAGACCTTTCCCAATACCATGTGGAATGCAAAAGTTGCGACAAGGACAATTGCAATGATCAAATGCTTTATGTGGACCATGTAAATTTTATTTAAGCATTATTACATAATTATCTAAATTAGGGACCTGCTGTACTTTAACGTTGGTATTATACGATAATATTTGAATTGCTCATATTAAAAAATTAGGCCAAAAAAGTTGAAAAAGTGCCATAATAAAAATTCAACATAATTTTTTGAATTTGATATAGCTGATAGAGCCAATCTAATACTAGGCGATACCAAACTGCTAATTTGGTTGGTTCTGAGAAAAGTATCAGTGGCGCATATCGACAGCACCGGACTACTTATATTTTTAGAATAATTTTTTAAATTAGACCAACGATATTTTTAATTGTGAAACTTTTGATGGGAATCTGCTCTAAAACTGTTTTAATGCTTTTTGTTTATTAAAATTCTTGTAAATTTTTTTATGTAATTTGAGAATTTTTAAGTGGGAGGCCGGCCGGCGGTGCCGTTGTACGCCAAGGAACTAAAATTTTTGATAGAACATGTTAATAATTTTTCCAACGAATTAATTTTAATTTCTAATTTAAGGATCAAACGACAAGCACGACATCGACAATTACGACAACTTCAACAACCACGACAACTCCGACGACTACGACAACCACGACAACTCCGACAACCACGACAACTTCATCAACCACGACAACTCCGACGACTACGACAACCACGACAACTCCGACGACTACGACAACTACGACAACTCCGACAACCACGACAACTTCAACAACCACGACAACTCCGACTACGACTACAACTACCGTAAAGCAATTTTTGTTTGGCATTGACCTTGGAGGTAAAAAATTTTAATTTTCAATTTTTTTTCCATTTAATTTTCAAAAAATTCAGGTAAAAATGTAGATAAGCCATGTGTGACGAACTGCTACTTTGGCATCAGAATTGAGGGGTAAATTGGATTTCATTTAATAACATTTATTAATGATCGATCTTTAGATGAAAGGATGAAATTGTTTGTTCGGAAGAAATAAAAATGAAGGAAAAATAATATCGAAGCCATATTTTTCAAAAATTAATATTTCTTTAATCAAAATAATATTCAATAGAATATTGAATATTTTAGTGCTTCATGAAAAAATCAGTGCCTTCTCTTACAATTATTTATTATTAATAATGATCGAGAATTTTTATTTAAATGAAATGGCTATTTAAATCGAAGCATTTTTTCATTCAAACATATTAGGAAAACGAATTTTTGTTATTATGATGTTCTCGTCATTTAACACCAAATTTGTAAATATACACTCCTATATCAAAAAGTATGGCGAAAGAATGACAAGTCCTAAGGAAAAAATAGACACCCTTTTACACATCCAATTCCATAACGCGGTTAATGCAGCTCAGGCAATTCGAAAAATTACTGGTTCCTTGTCGGACAGCAAAAAACAGATTTCAGCAGCAGATCAATGCAGACATTAATGACAATAAATGTAAACAAGGCTCTGGAAGACCAACTGAATAAACAAATGACTCCTGCACCAGCAGGTTGATGCAGCAAGCGGATACTTTTTGCACTGAAACGTCAGTGGGGCATTGCTCTTGAAGAAGGAACCTCACACAAAGAAGCTATGAGCTCATCCGACAAATCCACACAAAAAGAGCATGTTTTGGTCAGTCCATTGTCCAATGTATACGGGACTGCTGCCAAGCGACACCATTTTGGAGAGCAATCTATAATATGGGCGGTTGCGGTGGTTTAGTAGTTCAAAGTAGGAAAGGTCGGGAACGGGCGGGGCGGTGAACCCCGGTCCTTCAGGTCCCGGGTCCCGTCTTTCAAAAAAATCAAGTCCCGGTCACCAAATTTGGTTCCGGCGGGACTGGGACTAACCGGGACCCAAATATGCACTGGTAAGAATTGAGTTCTGAGAACATAAAAGAAGAGAAATTTGGAAAAAAAGGAAATCTAAGAATAATATTTGTTAAACCATAGGAAAATTGATATTAAATATTTTTTAATATGTTATGATAATTCGGTGTGTGATAGCATTACTGTTTCTCCGTGTCTTTTGCTTGGTTTCGAATCAGGGTTGCCATCTCAATACATCAAAAAGACGGCAAAAGGCGGTATTAAAAAAATGCGTATAAACAATGAACAAAGTGTTCAAATGTTTAATTCTTTAACCAACGGGGGTGGGGGGGAAGCGGAGGTGGTGCCGATAGGCGCCGCCGGAAAAATTTAAAAATTGGAGTGCATTTTGGTAGATTTTGCACTAAAAAGACAAATTTGTGGATTTTTTTTTTTTGATAGATCTTGATAAAACCTAATCGAATCGGGATCCGGTGGTGCCGATAGACGCTACCGGGAAATTTTTTTGAAATGTGGAAATTTATTAACAGATATTGTCTTAAAATTTAATTGGTTTTTTTCAAACCTTAAGATTGGCAAAATCAAAAATTATCAAAAGATAATGAATGATCCCAGCATGTCAAAATTTATAAATCAATTTTGTTTGTTTTTTTTTTGACAAAATTCATTGAAATTTCCCAAAATTTTCCCGTCGGTATCTCCCGACATCGCAGACACATCAACAAGACATGAACCACCGTTGGTTAAACTGACTGTGCCATTTGCATACCAGGAGTGGGGCGCGGACGAAAAAAATCCCGCGGTCGCGGATCGCGAATCGCGGTTCAAATTTGCCGCGGTCGCGGATCGCAAAAAAAAAGTCGATTCTTAGGGGTGTATTTTTTTAAAAAAATTTTAATGCCTATCCTTATAGTTCATTTTTCTTTTTTATTGCATTTTCTCGAGAAATTTTTCCAAAAATTTAAAATAGTGACGAAACCCTAAAATAGTGAGTTAACAATTTTAGTGATAAAAGCTGCAGAAAAAAATAGTAAAATCACTAAAAACTGCCACCCTAATTATTAAAGATTCAAATAGGCGGAGGCCGGTGGTGCCGATAGGCGCCGCCGGGAAAATTTTTGAAAATCTGGGTCTGATTTGTTAGGTGATTTTGCACTAAAAATGACAATTTCTGGGGTGTCGTTCGTTTCCGCGCCAGACGTGTTTAAGACATTATAACTCTTTTTTCGGCAACCAAATTAAACAAATTTGGAATCATTCAAAAGCTCTTTATGGCTTCTATTAGTGAGCGAAAAATTAAAAAAATTCACCCACTTACAAAAAAGTTAGAAATAAAAATGTATGGAAATTCTGAATTTTTTGCAATTTTTTTTTTTTTGCTTAATGCTGGATCGCTTAAAAAGCGCTTAATACTATCTTCTAAACATGCAGAGGATTCGAATGAGTCTAAGTAAGTTTAATTTGGTTCGCTAAGAAAAGACGCCTTAAAGGCGTCTAGCTCGGAAACGAATCGATCCGCAATTTCTGTGGGTCTTTTCTTTACTTTTTATAAAAAAAATTCATTTCTTAGTAATTACAAAAAAATTTTGGTAGTGGATATTGGACCAGAAACCCTTGAATCGCCGATTCTGAATCGTCCGGGCACGTTCACGTGGCCCAAACGTGGAAACCCAAACGTTCTTGGCCCGAATATTTCATTAAAGAATATTAAACAATCGTTTCAATAAATTTTCTTTTATTAAAAAAAATGGTCAAAAATCCCGCGGTCGCGGATGAAATTTGCCGCGTATCGCGGTCGCGGATCGCGTACCAAAAAATCCCGCGGTCGCGGATCGCGCGTCGCGGATCGCGGATCGCGCCCAGCCCTGTTGCATACCGGTATGACTCAACATTTGGCACATTTTTGGCGAAATATTATTTTTACGTTTATTAAACAAATTTTCAACGGTGCTGGGTCGTTTCGCAAAAAATCCATTTTTAAAAATTTTTAGAATAAAACTTGTCATAAATCTTCTCAACATCAACCAGATTTAATTATCTTGGTACCATCCGATAGCTTTTGATTGGCTCTATAAGAAATCCAAATTTCAAAAATTATAACTAATAGCTATCAGACAATACCAAGATGATTGCGTGTGAGCAAAGGTATGGCGAATAATTTTCAACGGTCGGTTCGGTTTCAAAAAATTTCCAGAAACCGCCACCCCTACTCATAAAGCGCGATTGGGCTCATAAAATCGATTGGACTCATAGATTGCATTAGAACCGAATTTTTTTTTCGAACATTATTTTTAATGATTTAGTTCGTAGCCACGAATAAAATAAAAATCTGAACCTTAATAAATAAGTAAATTAAAAGAACAAAAAAGGAAATCAGTCGAATATCAACTTCTTTCTTACATGGAACATTAATTGTTCATTTTTGAATAACAAACAAAAAAAGTCACGAAAAAATCGGTAACAAAAAACAAATGTCTAAGAGATGTGCGAAAATAGACAAACGAACAGAGAAAAAGAAAATTAAGGGAAATCGTGTCGAAAATTTTTTGGGTTGAACGGTGGGCGGGGCTAACTACCGAATTATAGGATGTAAAATAAGTTATTTATTTTTTATATCTAAATTTTTTAAATTATTAATTCCACTTTATACATCCCTTTTTAAAACTGTTTTTTAAATGTGTATTTATTTTATTTTTTAAGCATGGCATCCATACAGTATTTTCTTATCGTTAATTTAAAAAATTTTTTAACAATTCAAACTATTCTTCTAATTTAATTATTTTTACTTTATATTTAAATTTTATTAAATTTTTTTATTTACTAATTCTTTTTCTATTTATTCTTCTAACTGTTACTGCAAACTCATCACAAATTGTAATTTTACTATGGTCCGATAGCTATTTGTTAGCTCTATTAGCCTAGCTAATTCCAGCAAATTTTATTGAGATTTAAGAAAGTTGTAGCGAGAAAAAAAACTGAAAAACTTATTTTTATTGTCAAAAAGGAAAGAATTTTTTGAAATTTTGTTATGAAAGTAGTTGTCGAAAAATCTGTAAAATGACGGTTTTAGGAAACGTCTTTTTATTACCTTTTCATTGAAATTCTAATCAAGTAAGGTATGCTATATGGTGCTAGGTCGTTTCTTAAAAACCGCCACTATGGGCGTTTCGTAAATCAGCTTAAACAATCTTGGTATTGTAAGATAGCTCTTGGTTGGCTTTATCACATATATAAATTTTAAAAAATTATTTTGTTTTACAAGAGTTTTGGCTATTTTTTCGAATTATTTGGCCCCAATTTTTTAAAACTTAATGAAATTTTTTCAAATTAGCAGGCTGGCTAATAGAGGAATTTAAGGGCTATCTTACAATACCAAGAATGTTTAATTTGGTTGCTTATGAGAAAAGTTATGACTTGATTTAATCGAAAATTCAGTAAAAATGGCGGATTTAAGAAACGCCCATAGTGGCGGTTTTTAAAAAACGTCCCAGCACGATGCTATATTAATGTAAGTGACGCCAAATATAAAAATAATTAAGAATTCTTTATTTGTATTCATAAAATTTAAATTCAAAATTTTTCAAAATGAGTTCTTTTATTCAAGTGATGTCGGTTGGTCAAAAAAATATTGAAACCTTTTTAGAGTATTTAAAAAATTGTATTCTTTAAATTATATCCTTGTTTGATAGTTAAAATAATATTCTCTTAGGTTTTTTTTAACTAAATTTTTTAATTTTTTAAAATTACTAAAAAGTGTTTACAAAGATTATTAAAGTCATTAAAAACGACTAATTCTGAAAAAAATTAGTTAAAAAAACAAAAGGGTCCACCTTATGATCTTATAAAAATTAAAAGTGTATATTAAAAGACTTATTTTGTATTCGATTAAAAAGCTAAATCATTTAATTATTGATAACATGCATTTTAAATATCATATTCAGAAAATAATTATTTTGATTAACTACTACATATAATAAAAGCAATCAATTCTAAAAAAATAAACTATTTTACTAAAAAATCGGATGGCATAACAAAGCGATTTTGTCTCCAAATCACGAGATGCATCATAATTTCTTCTGCCAAATTTTCATAATTAATAAAGCAATGAAAAAATAATTAATTTTCAAAAATATAATCATTATGAAAATAAATAAGAAAAAGAATAAATTGCATTTATTATGTTTACAAACATTTATTTAATATTTTGAAACATATTTATTTTATTAAAATTGAGGCTAAAAATGTATTATTCGGATGAAAGAATATATTTTTAAATTTGTTTTGCAATGAATATCACAATATATTCCAATTAATTTTATAGTATGTGAAAGCAATTATAATAAATGTTTTTATTTTTCAACTAAAGATTGTATAAAAAAAGATGCATACTGACTAAAATTAAAATATACCGGATGATACCAAAACTGTTAATATGGTTGTTTTTTTGAGAAAGGGTATGATGTTTTCTGAGTAAATTTTAAGAATAGCAAAAATTGACCTATAATATAAAAAAAATTTATAAATTAAAAAAAAACAAAAAAAATTATTAACAAAATATTTATCATAATAAATGAATACAGAAATAAAAATTATGAGGTCTAATTAAATTTTTATTATTTTTCATACACATGTTCCTTTTCACATTAACTCATTATAAATAATAATTCATCTTGGACCATTTTGGACAAAAAAAATTATTAAAATTACTATGAGAAATTTTTTTTTTTTGTGATTAGGGGTCGGAAAAATATTGATGCGAAACATTAACATAAAATATTGACCCAAAATCCCGAAATATTGATGTAAATTTCAATAAATATTGACATAATTTTTTCCAGTTCAAGGAAAATTTTCAAAAAATTTGTATTTAAAAACTGCAAATGAAACACATTTCCAAATTTTTGGGGGTAAAAATACATCGCTATCATTTTTTTTTAAATAGCTATATAAAAAAAATTTGCCAAAAATTTTCCCAAGAAATACGAAATTTTTTATTTTCGTGGGATGTTTTTTGAAAATTTTCAAAGAGTTGATTTTTAGGGGTGTATTTTTCGTTTTTATTGCATTCTTCTTATGAATTTTTTCAAAAATGCCAAAATATTATAAGCTTCAAACCAAGTTACAAACAAGTTTTCAATCTTTTCCGAACCCTAACAACCTGCAGGAAAAACAAACAAACAAATACTAAAATAATATTTTTTTATTATTTTTTTGGCAAAGGCATTCAAATATTTTTTTAAATCATAAAAAATTAAGCCATTTAAATTAAATAAGAAATTTTTGCACCATAAGAGATTTATTATTTTTATTTTTCTTTTTTTTTTGTTAAATATTGTTTAATTTGTGTCTGGCGAATAACCAAAAAAACATATGAAGAATAAAGAATAATTACTAATAAAAAGTTTTTAATTAAAAGTTCAATGAAAAGATCACATTCATTGCAATGAAATTTAAGTGCCCTTGAAAATGCTAATATTCCTATTCTATTCTATTATTTTACAAAATGAAAATACAGTCTAAATGCAAAAAAAAACCCCGTCCAAACATTTGAACAAAATAAACTAAATAAATAATTTAAAATTCAAACGCATTTATCCAATTAACTAAAAATAAATAATTTAATGCACTATAAATATAAACATAAATTTTACTTATTGATTAAAATTAAGAAACATCATACAAAAAAAATATGATCTAATAAGAGATGTAAGAACCGCAAGCACTTTATGCATGAAAATATTTCCAATTGGATGAATTTAATCTAAAATTAATACATTTTTTTTTTGAAAACTAATAACTAATGTTAAATGCTATTTGGTTAAAGACCTTTAAATAAAAAATTAAAGGAGATTCAATAGTCTTATTTTTAATTTCCTTTATTTAAATCAGTGGCTAATTTAGCTTTTAAAAAGAATATTTAAATAAAAGAAATAAATAAAAGCACTTCAGGAACATATGAGCAGACAAAAGCTTAACTGCAGTTAATTAGTACAATAATAAGCTAAAATCATTATTGAAATAAATGTAAAAATGTAATTAAAAAAAAGTCAATTAATTAAATTAAAAAATGAAAAATCAAACAAAAAAATAATTGACTGCTTGGTTCTAAACCGTATCAACAATTTTATTATAAATGTATTTGTTGCTGCACAAAAATTCATAAAAAAAACAAACGAATAATTCTTATATTTAAGTAGCAATAACTATTCTAAATAAAAATTATGCTTAAACTATAAATATTGATAACTTATATTTAAATAAAAATATTGCCGCCAAACTAATCAAGAAAAAGTTTTGTCTTGGCGCATGAATTTCAATAGATATTAAGAAAATATTTTACGCTATAAACTATTTAAAAAATATTTATAAACCAAAACAATTAATGAAAAAACATTTAGCCGGGAATTATTTCATTATTTAATTAATATAAAAGAATTCCAAAATTGACAAAAAATAAGAATAGATAAATTAAAAGCAAAATATAAAAAGAAAAATATTTAATTTTTGTCTGTTTCTCTTATTCATTTCTGAAAAAACCTACAAATTTTTCTTACTTCCGCGTCATTTTTTTGCAAAGGCGAATATGAAAAATCAAATAAAAACAAGTCATAAAAAAAGAAAATGTAAATAACGAATTTTTTTTAAAAGGAAGTTAAGAATTAATATGAAAAATAACGCAAAACAATATTTATTTTACCATAATTAAACTATTGGAAATTATTATTATGCATTATTTTTAAACTACGAAATTACCAGCCTTAGGAAAGTAAAAAATTTATTGTCTATCATAATGCCAAAATAATAAAAAGATTTTTTGAATGATCACCAATTGAAATATTTCTAATTAATAGCAAACCCATAAGGCAAATTCAAAATTTATAATAAATTTAACAAAAAATTTTTAAATAAATTCCAAGGCAAGAAAAATACAAAAACTAATTAATATTATTGTAATTTTTAAATAAATGTATCAAAATAGAAAAAATATAACAAAAAAAAAATGAAAATTATGGTTGCGATTAAAACTTCACGGCCATAAATATGATCCACTGTATGCATTTGGAGTTTAAGTTGTCAGAAAATTTTGGAATTAAAGAAAAAATCAAGCTACAAAATATAAAAATCGTTAAGGTTTTTTAAAAAAATTGTCCCATAAAAAGTAGTAAAATTTAACTATTTTTTGTTATACCACCACACATTTTTTTAATATTTTCTCCGATGGCGCCCATCGTCACCACCTTACTCCCATTCGTGTAGACTTTTTCAAAATTTATCCTAAAATCTTCAATAAATGGTTGTCAAAATTTAATGTCATAAAGAATTTTTCCTTAGCACAGAGAGGAGCCAATATTTTAAACCATCTATTATTTTCTTATACGAATATAAGTTTTTAAATTTTCATAAAATTATTTACTTAATGAAAGAAGCCTAAAATATATAAAAAATTACCATTTATTATAAATTTTTTAGAATTTACTAAACTAATGTTTCAATTAAATAACAGTAAGAATAAATTAAATTTCAAAAAAATGGTAAGTATTTAATTAAATTTAATTGCGAAACTGAAAATAGTCAACATCCTTGCACAGTGATTAAATATTAAAAAACAATAATAAAAGAATTTTTGAATATAATCTCATTTAGAATAAAAAAAGGGCTAATTTTATTAATCTAATTTTGTAACAAATTGAAAAATAAAAAAAAATCAAATAAAGAATCTAAACTAACTACTTAAATATAGAAATTTTAAGAACCATCAATTTTCATTGTGATTTTGCAAAAAATTTCTAACAAAATTATTATAAAAATAAACAAATGATATTTATGGCAAATTATTCCCTACAAAGATGGAGTTTCTCAGACATAAAGTCAAAGAGGAACTACAGATTTCAACAATTTAGCACTTTAAAAAAGTGCAAATTCATGAAATAGTTTAAGAATTGATTGCAAAAAAACATTTTAACCAATTAGGATGGTTTGAAATAATAAATGTGCTCAAATATAAAAAAAAATAAATATTTTCGCGCTAAAACTTAAATTTATTAATTGCTGTTACTATTTCTGTTACAAAAGCCAAAATTAAATAATTGTTAAAAGCCCCAAAAAATTATTGAAAAGGGAAGGACAAAAATTAAACATTACAAATAGTTAAAATAAAATTAATAAATTAATCAGAAAATATTTATGCCTTGATACATTAATGTTCATAATGAATAAATAACCTTACAGTTTTTTCCAAGGGTTGTCACGGACATCAATTTTCATATCCGTGTCCTGGCATATCCGTCGGGTTCATATTAGGCTCCAGCGAGGAACTTTTTTAAAATTTAGTCTAATTTTTTAATTGGTTTATGCTTTAAATGGCGATTTTTTTATTACTTTGCTGAAAAACAGCCAATAGAAGAAAAATGATTGAATGAGTACGATAAAAACAGGGATACCAGATTATGAGCTCTTTCAAATGACCAATAAAGTGATTTGAAAAGACAATAAAGAGAAGGAATTTGTGAAATGATAAAACTCATCAAAATTATAAAATTTATTATTTAAATGAATTATATGCTATTAAATTGAATTAAATCTTGGAGTTAGTGAATCACCCCAATTAGAAAGTGCCCATCAACGTAAATCGCAATAACTGCTACTTAAGCGCCTGCTTTAATAATGCAAGAATAAAGAAACAATGAAAATGTAAATTAACGTACCTTATTTTATTACCTTCCGACATTACAAATTTCAGTTAAAATGGAAAGACTAAAAAAAAAAAATTCGTTGAACAAATAATGAATCTAATCAGTAAAATTAAATTAAAAATTTCAAACTAAAAAAACTACTACTAAAATAGAAACTTATAAATACAACCTAAGGCTGAAAAGAGTAGAAAATAATTAATTTATTTATTTATCAATGTTAAGAATTAAGAAATGAAAAAAAAGAACAAAAAAAAATATTGACTACTTACTATTTATACAATATATTCAAAGAAATAAAATTATAAGGAACCAAAAACCAAGAATGACTGGACACGACCGGAAACCATGCAGACGAGGAGGACATGGGAAAAGAAATTAAGAAAAATTATGAAAAAAATTTGATATTTAATTTACAATATTAAAACAATTTAGCGGTGCCAAAGATATAACGCTGACTGTAATTAAATCAGAAAAAGCAATGAAAAAAATATAAAAATCAATTAATGAAAATTATATTATTTAAATACTACAAAACAAAACGGGCTCACAAGTTTCGCAAATTCGACTTTTGTCCAAGATTCTTGGAAAATACTATATTTGTCAAAATTTTATAAAGAAAAATGTAAAAAAAAAAAAAAGCTTAAAATTTTATGTGAAACCATAAGAAAATAGTTTTCTCTGCCATATAAGAAATCATAATAAAATTTCACTCATTTTACAAATTATTAAAATTATTTTTGGAATTGGATACGAAATTTATATGTTAGGAGAATTAGCAACATACAATTCCTTGCAACTAAAAAAGATTATAAAATCACTGTAACAATTAAAATCCGTTAATAAAATTAAAATGTAATGACAAATTAAACTTCTAAAACTTCAAAATGTAATGCAAAATTATTAATATCTTTTATAATTTATAAGATACGCTAGTTAAAAAGAGGTTTTTGTAGTGTCTTTTTCTTCTTTAACACAATTTATATTGATCAAAGTTTATTTATTTTAATTTTTCTTTTCTTCTTTTATCGTTGTTTGCGTTCTCTCTCATTTTTTCTTTGTGTTGTTTACTTTGTCACATTATTTATTAGCAACAATATGAGCATTGATCGAGCATTTAAAAAATGCAATTTTAACATTATATAAAAACATTTAAATCATCTTTTCATAAAATTTAGAATTTTTCAGTTTAAATTTATATATTTTTTTCTGATGAACAAATTGTTAACTTTTCAAAAGTAGTGGCACCTTTAAAAACTCAGAACCACATGTGTGCCCATGTCAAAATGATGATTAGGGCGATACAAAGAATTCAATTGCAAATGATACATTTTGTTATTGGGAAATGTGCCGAATGACATACCATGCCCAAAAAAAATGGTTTAAAGAAAATAGTCAATCAAAATCCCGGATCCCGGGTTGCACTTCCTAATTTTTAGGTAATTTTGGACAAAAAGGCAAACCTAAATTCTTCACATAAGCATTTTTGAACAATTATTCTGAAGATGGCGATTTTTTTTTTTAACATTCGTTACGACTGCAAAAAAAATATTCAAATTTCAGTAGGAGTTTTCAGGAGTGCATATGAAAGTTTCCAAAATAAACGACTAATAATTTAAAAAATAGCGTAAAGCTTTTTCACATGATTAAATAAATTAAACTTTAATTATTATATTTATCTTTAATAATTCAATTAATAATTTTTAGTTTTTTAAAGAAATGTTTTTTGAAAGTAAGTTGATCTTAATTATTCCTCGCTCTTCGTAACAATTCAAGTTTACGGGCCGGGCCGTATCTGCTATCTGATATTTTAAATAATTAATTTCCATAAGCTATTTTTTTAATTCTTTCGTTTATCTCTTTTTATAATTAAAATTGATCTAGATTTTTAAGCACGTAATAAAATATTATTGAAATTTATCCATCTATCTTTTAAATTTTGGTTTTATTTTGTACTTGCTTTTTTAAAAGAGTTTTAGGTTATAAAATTTATTCATATTTTTAATACAAGTTTTAAAGTTTAACTTTTCAGTTCTTGTTGTGTTTGTCTTTAAGGCTTTTGTAGATGCTATTTTAAGATTGGAAAAAACCAATATTTTCTTTAGTTTTACCGTGAAAATTCTTGGAAATATTCTTAATAAGGTGTTTTACAATTTTAGTTCAATGAAAATTCTTCCATTGCGAATGACTTTTTTAAGAAGTGATGGTTTCGCATAGGGTTACAAAAAAGTTTATATAATTTTGGAGTTTTTTTATTATTGAAAATTTTTTGCCAAAATGATAATGATAAAAACAAAAATAAAAGACCATTTAAATAGGGAAAGAAAATAAATAAAATATTTTTAATATTATTTCCGCGGTGAACATTGGCATGAATGGCTACATCATTTAAACTCGTGCTAGGTCGTTTCATAAATTCCGCCACTATGAGCGTTTCGTAAATCAGCCATTTTTCACTTGTTTTCCGAACCTAATCGATCATAACTTTGCTCAAAAACAACCAAATTTAATAATCTTGATATGGTCCGATAGCTATTTTTTAGCTCTGTTAATCTTCCAAATTTCAAAAAATTTGATTAATTTTTACGAAAATTGGGATTGTGAGAATGAAAAATAAAAATATTTTTTGGCTATATTTTTCTCAAAACTTATTTAAATTTTCGAAATTTAGAAGCTAATCAATAGCTATTGGACCATACCAATATTATTAAATTTGGTTGTATTTGAGCAAATTTCTTAAATAACTTAATTTTTAAGAAAATATCAACAAAAAAAAATATATATATATAAACTTTCAAAGACGTAATTAATGCACTAAAGTTGTGCATTTTATTCGCTTCAATTATTTTTGGATTTGGTTTTTGAATTTTATAAAATAAATTTCGAATTAAATAACAAAGTTCCGTTTATAATAAAAGATAATAAACACAAAAATGCACACTTATTTTTAAAAAAGGTTGTACATCGATAAGACAAAGAAGGGGAAATTGAGGAGATAAAGCATGAAATTAAAAAAAATAGGAAATAACAATGGTACAATTAAGCAGAAATATTCTCAACGAGTAAATATTGCCTTAAAATATATTTAGCAAAATTCACCATTTAAATGCAAATCAATATTTATTCAAAAAATATTTTCACTATAAACTTATTTTCAAAAATTTAACATAATAGTAAATAATAAATTTAAAAAAATTTAGCCTTAGCCATGATAATTTCATAACAATTATTTTGGATTGCTACTTATTATTTTGGTAGATTAACCCAATATATTACCGGCAAAACATGAGTTGAAATATTTCAAATGCGATAAATTAAAAAACAACCTACAATTACTTAGAAGATAATTTCAAAATGAAAATTTTAAAAACGAAAAATCAAAATTAAAAAAAAACAGTCGCAGCCAAGTAGAAAACACAAACGAAGAGACACTAACAAGAATAATAATGCAAAAAATAAAAAATAAAAACAAAACAAATTATGCTAAGTTAAAAAAAAACGAAGATTTTTTTCTAAAAAAAATTTAATAAACAAAAATTAACTCAGAAACAAATAATAAAACAAAAGCCATTATTTTAAAATTAACATACCAAAACAGACTTTAACCCAGTAATTAGCCTATTTTCTCTACCTCAAAAACCAAAAATACCCTCTAAATGATTTTACATAACCAAAACAGGTCCGTACAATCCGAATCTGGCCTTAAATTTGCTATCTTTGCTATCTGAGCTTGACTGCTCTAGCTCCGTGGATTCAAGCAGTACAGGCTCTAAAAAATTCAACTTTTCGTTTCTGAGGCGTGTTTTGGATTCTTCATGGTTAATTACCCATGTTTGGTCTAATTAACCCTTTTAAAGCGCCGTATTATCTTCTTTTATTCTTATAGTTCTAATTTTGTTTTATTCAATTCGTTTTTGTATATCTTTGTATCTCAATTTATGGCCATATTATCAGCTGTCAAAAATACCTACCCCAAAAATTTCAGCTTTTAATTTTAGCCTCTAACTCCCTGAATTCTAAGTCAGTGTGATTGATCTCTTGCCTGAAAAATGGCAACACATTTCGATAATAAAATAGCCTATTTTGAAGCTTGATTATATTTATTAAATTTTTAAAATAAATTTTTATACTAAATTTAGGCTCAAAACTTTGTTACACCCTAAGTAGTTCTTTTAACATAAATGACAAGCATAGGATAACAAAGAAAATTCTGAAAAATAAACTTGGAAAAACCAATTTTTTTCTGATGTTTTCTAAATAAAATTCTTTTTATTTAATCTAATAATAAACAAATGAAAAAAGATATAAAATCATAGCAATCTGTAAAAAATATACAGGTTTTTTATAATTGCAAATATTATACGGAACATACTATTTAAAGTTAAATATAAATCATAAGTAAAATTTATTATACAAATTCAAATGGAAACTGAAGTAATATTTAAAGAATTTCAAAATAAAAAGAAAACTTGGCATCTAATAAATTCTGAAATAAATTTATGGTAATTTTCATAAATAGGTCGGAAGTTTTCTGAATGTTAATAAACCTAAATTTCAACTTGGAACAAAAAATTCAACTATCATAATTAATGCTTTAAAAAAAATTTTTATTAAAAATTTATAAAAGAAATAAAACATTAAAGAACTCAAAAGCATTAATCTAAATGAAGAAAAAAGAATCAATTATCTATTCTTTTTTGAAAGAAAAAAAATTATTATCAGAATTAATGATATAATAAGCAGAAAATTTTTTAGCCCTTAATTAAAAAACTAAAGTTTCAGGAAATGTGGTACTTATATTTATTTGAATATGCGATGTTTTTTTATTAAATTAATTTCCGCTTTAGTTTTTTTCCCGTCTTTTTTTTCTATTCATATAATTTTCATTTTTTGAATTAGTAATTTTTATAATAACTATTGTTAATTCTCTAATATCATCAAAATTTTTTAAACAAAGTGCATGTGTTGTCCCTAATTTATTTAGATTAAAATTTTTTTAGTTTATAAGGGTGAACTGGTAGGGTTCCAATCAGATGTTTGTGTTTAGATTTTTCTTTTAACCAAGGGGTTAACTCAGCCTCGAAATTTGATGAAAATTATAAGGGAGCCGTTAAACCGCGGTTAAACGAGAATATGATAAAATGAAATTACGTGCGTGGCTTAGAGGTGGTGTTAACCACGGTTAAGCGGGTTCTTAACCGCGATTAAGCATTAACCATGGTTTAAAATGGGAAGACTAGAATTGCGGTTAATTTTTTTAAATGACGTTTAGTCAATTTAACCGCAGTTATGGACAGTTTCATCGCATGTCGAAAAATAACTAAATAAATTATGAATTAATCAAATTTGAAATTTTATTATTAAAATGCCTAATTTATTTGGTATGTTGGAAAAGAAAGTTGTTAATAAGCAAATGTTTTTAATAAATTAAATTAAACTAAATTCATTATTTAATTAACAGTGATTCAGCAGAATTCTTTTTACTATAAAATGTTGATTTATTTTTTATTATGTATTTTTTACTTTTTTTTTTTCTTTTTATGAATATTTTTTTTTAGATTTTATTTGCACAACCTAAATTTAGGCTATAATCATATAAATTCGGCACTTTTAGCTCATTTAGCTTGCATCCCAATTATAGTATGTAAAATCGTTATCTTTCTCAAAAGATATATAATTTGATATTTATTTTCGTATCTTATCTAAATATAAAACCTAGATTAAAAATCAAATACAATTTTTTTTTCGTGGGAATTGGATTTATTTGCAAATAAATAATTATTTTTTAAATAAATAATTTTTGTTATTCATTAATTAAGTTCGTTCTTACATGATTGGTCAGAAAATCTCTAAAATGGCGGAATTTAGGAAAAGCCCATCGTGGCGATTTTTAGAAAACGACTCAGCACCCTTTTAATGAATATCAGTGATAAGCGGCCCCTAAGATCTGTTATTTATGACATAAACTTTCGAAATTTTTTTTCGAAAAAGTAGAGTTTGTTTATGAAGCAATAATTGCCCCTTGCTTTCTTTTTTCTTTTCTTCATCTTTGAAAGTTAAAATAATCCTTTTTTATAGCAAAAATTTAATATTTAATAAATTGTTAATTATTTTTTTTATTTCATTTTTTTGCTTTAAGCCCACCAAATTGTTTTACATTTAATTGGCCGTCTAATCTAATTATTTTCTTCAATTTATAGTGCCGAGTTTTGTCAATTTTTCCAGTATACATGTTCTGCCATCTTCCCATTTGGTATCTTTCCGAACCATTCTTTTTAAAATGAAGGTTAATTTTTTTCGCAATCGTCTTCTATCATTTTTAAAACGCATATGGTCTTAGAGATTATGTCATTTAAAAGCGGCTTACTTTATTAATTTATTTTTTACATTTATTTAATTTATTGATTTATTTTTTTTGGGGAAATCACAAGCCAATAACATATATTATATAATTTAATTTATTACTCATTTGTCTTATTTCATATAAATTAATTTTATTAAATTAGAATTCTTATTATTTTATATTTTTTATTTTTATTGCACTTTCCATGCCACTTACATCTATTTTTTTATTTTAGAGTAAAGAATATTTTTAAATTTTATTTTATCAAATTTATCATTTTTTTACATTTAGAAAACTTTTTCAATTCTATTATTAAAGAACAATTTGATCTAGTCTAATACAAACACCTTAATAGATAATCAAGATAATTGTAATGATTTCATTTTGTTGGATTTTTTGCAAAAAAATTAATTTTTTTTTCTAATTATGATATTAGATATATTTTACTAGTTAGTTACAAACCAAATTTTATTTTATAGGCTATATTATAATTGAGTCGTTTTGCAAAAATGAGAGTTTTTTATATATCTTATTATTTTAAACTTGTTATTTGATTTTATTGTTGTTTTCTTTAAAGCTTTTATCACTTAAAATGATTTTTCCTGATCCAATCGAGGACTCGGGGCTAATTTTTTGTCACTGTGTTGTGGCTGTGATATTTTGATTATTTTTTCCTTTCGGAATTTTCTTTTATTTTATTTAATTAGGTAATTTCCGAAAATAATTTTTTGCTATTAATCAGTCAAGGATTTTTTATGAATTTTCCTGTGATTGTTCAAAGTTATCGTGAGGTTGATTTTTTCTTAAAGTATTTATTATAGCATTTTGTTTTGCATTTTCTCTTTACTTTGCAAGATAACATTTATTTTTTATTTGTGGATTCTGAAAATTACAACTAAATTTTTATATATTTTAATTACAGACTCGTTATCGAATATTTGTCCCCGGTAATGGATGTATGAAATTTAATGCTAAAAGAAGTTCCTTTAATTTCATTTTAACGTCTTAAAGTTTACCCATTTTTATAACTCTTTTTAGTTTTCATCTATTAATTCGTATTACTAAAAAATAAAGTGAGTTAATAAAAGAATCGCTTCTTTACTATCTAATATATTTTTATTATATGAACAGATGATAAACCATTTATATTTAATTTTCATTAATTTATCACCTTTAAAATAGCAAAATTCACTTTTTTATTTTTTATTTTATTTGAAATCCGTTATACCAAATTATGTTTGTCATAAAAATATTCAGCAAAAACAAAACCTTTTTTAAAACCTTTTTTTATTTTATTTTTTATATTGTATTATTATTCCAAATCTATCCATGTAAATGTAATCAAATTTTTATTTTTTATCGGAATTTTTTATTTTTTTTGTATTAAAATTTTTATAAAAACCGTGGGCAACGCGCATCTTAATTTTACTCACGCGATTCGAGTTATTCACCCTATTGCGTGTTTAAATTATTTCTTTACATAATTTGATTTATTTATTTATTTTCGATTTAATTATTGCAATATTTTAGCAAATATATTTTTATCCCATTTTCTTAAGAGAGTTTTATTTTTTTTCAAAAATGCTTTCTTTGAATAGACAATTTTAAATATTTTTGGTTACAGATTAAAACCCAAATATCTTTTTTTATTTTTCTTTTAAGTTTTGAGAAGCTTTTGCGCTGATTGCTCAAAGTGGCCATACATGCATGATACTTGGATGCTTTAGCCGATCTTTATTATTTGTAATCATGTTTAGATTAATTTTTATTTTTTTGAATATTTAAAATAATTGTCACCTAAGTAACTAATATTTACTTAGGAATTTTTAATTTTTAGTGATTGTTCGAAGGTTTTGTATAATGGGGATTTGGTGACAGACGAAAAATCGGGAAGCGTAGGTGGTGAACCTACAGTTGCGTTTCCTTGAATAATTAAATATGCCATCAACCCCACTGCTTTCAATAATATTTGAATCGAATCTTTCATATTGAACAATTACAAAAAATGGCTGCAGGCAAATAAATCTTATTATTAGTATTTTAAATTGCCAAACAACCTGCGGTTTTGTAATTAATCAGTTTGCAATACGGTTTTGGTTAACCGGGTATCCGACAAAAACAGAAACCGGGGAATGAATGGGAGAACTAATATTTGATATTTAGGCAACCTTTTGGCAAAATTGGGCACAACATGATTTAAGGTATTGGCTTAAAAAAATTAAGTATTCTGTCGCGATAAAATTCATTTGAATTCCATTAATATCGTTTTTTATTTAATTTTTTTTTTAAATTTTATGTGCTTAAGAATATACTATGTAGAAACTGAGTAGGAGTCAAATTTCAATTTCTTTAAATTATTAATTAATAAGTTCTAGTAACACTTATTTTGTATTTTCATTTATTTAAATTCTATGAAATTTATTTGGAGTTGATCCTCATTATATTTGCTATGTTGAAAAAATATAGCTTAATTTGCAAAATTATTTATTTTAAGAAATAATATTAAAAATAAATACAAAAAATAAATAAAGATTAAAAATTTATCTAGCTTTATTTATATTTATCATTAATTCCAAGTTTTTCCATCCAATGATTCCAAAAATTGCACACAATGTGTCGTGTAAAATTTGTTTTTCTTCATTTCTTTTGTTGTATGTCGTTAGAATGTTCAACCTTTACATAGTATAATTAAATTTTATTTTTCTAAGTTATTTGTTAATGTTTATTTAAACATGATTGGTAAAATTATTAAAAATTTCTATAAATAGTTAAAAACTTGGGTTCTCATAGATTTTTTTGAATTTTTTATTCTTATTTGATAGAATGCCTGATTTTGTTTTGGATAATGTTAGTTCAGTTGATTTACTTACTTAATTTAATTAAAATGCATAAAAAAAGTCCATCCATTCTTTTGGTGATAATCCTGTCCTCTCCTCATTTGTACTTTTTTTTCAAGATATGGTAAAATATTTGGGGAAAAACATCTTTTTTTATTACTGGAAAAAGTCAATGGAAATGAGGAAATGCAATGGGCAGATAAGAATCATTGGCAATGGTTTTTTAATTGTACAACTTAGTAGTTTCTCGAAATATTTTAATGACTCTATCTGTCCGGCTTCCGTTGAATTTTAGATCAATGAAAAATGTGTAGTTGGCAGTGGGTTAATCGAATCCTATTAAATTGCCTAATAAAATATTCTTAAAGAAAAAATGAGTTGTTTTTTATATTTCTCAGATATATAGCAAAGGGAAATTTCTTATCTCTTGAAAAAATTTTACTTTGATTTTTCCTTTATATTTTTTTTAATCAACAAGATTCTTTATTTACATAAAGCTATAAAAATATACAGTTAATCCCTATACAACTTAATGAATTTATAATTTTGAACATCCAAGATACATACAATTTAACAGGAAGTGATCAAGCATATAATTCAATTTTTTTTTGTATTTTTTTAATATATTTTGGCATATTTTACTCATAAAATATTTTTAGTATTGGTTTTGAACTGGCAAATAATTTTGGTCCTTTTTTCTATTAATCTGAAGGCGCGTGTTTTTATACTTATAATTCTTTTTATAGATAATTTACTTGTTTTTTTTCAATTTTTAAATAAAATACTATTTTTAATAGACTTTTGATTTGAAGAATTTTCTTATTTTCTTTAATTTTCGTTTTCGTTTATCTTTTTTATTTATTTCAATTTTATTTTTTAAGAATGTTTATCTTTTGTCTCTTATATATAATTAATTTCAATTTAATCCCGCGTAGATTTCATTGACACTGTATTACATCATTCACTTGGCCCTATTTTTTTTAAAAGTTGAAATTTTTTTAATTTGGATAATAATTAAGAAAAATAAGAACTATCGTACAAAGATTGTTTAATTTGGCTTTATAAAAAATTATAATCCATTTTGCCGGGGAAAAAATGGCGGAAACGACCAAGCACGATGAAAAGGCATGCCCAAGTTGTTCTTTTGTCTTTTTATTCGCATTTTATGTAAAAAAAATTTTTTTTTTTTAATTTTTATGTTTTTTGAGCTCTTGTGAGTTTTTCTTATTATAGTTTAATTGAGATACTTAATTTAGAAAAATTAAATTTGCAGCATTTTTTGTTAACCAAAAACAAGTTTTTTGCAGGGGGAGGGGTTTGGTTTTAATTTAAAATTCTTAATTTATTATTCATTAACCGGTTGTTTATGAGGAAGATAGTTATTTTACCAGGGCATTTAGCCAACGGTTATTTGACTAGGTCACTTAACTATGGTTATTTGACCAGGCCCAATGACCATTTAACCACTTTCAAAATAATTTTTTATATCATTAGAACAAAATTCTTTTTTTCTTATAAATACCAATTTATTTGATGTATTCTAATAATCTTAATTCTTCAATGTCTTAAATATCCTGAAATATTTTTATTCACGTAATCAATTATTTTTGCCATTAAGTGGTTATTTTACCGTCATCATACGGAAAATATCTCAAAGAATAGATGTTAAAGGTCCGCAAATTTTTTAAGCAAAACATTTTTTAGGTCTTTAGAATTTTTTTTTTTTTGGATATTTCGCCAATTAGTTTATCCTTCTCTTCTTTGCTAAAGTATATTCGGCCATCCGTTGTAATTAAGGTGGGTAATTGGTTTTTTGGGTTTAATTTATTTTCATGTGCTTAGAAATGATCCGTTGTCTAAGTGTAAACACTTTTTGTTTTCTTTTCTACCAAAAGGCATCCATTGTTTTTTGAGCTCTCTTGCAATTATTTTGTAATATTCATTTGACTAAGTTAACACCAAAATAAATTCACCATTACATTTTATGATGGGTGGAAGAAATTAATATAAATTTATTTTTTAAAAACATTTATTCTGAAGAAATAATAATATCTTGGATGTTTTTTATTTGGATAGATTTTTCTGATTATTAGGTGCATTCTAATTTTCAAATGTTTTAGAAATTGAGAAAATGCATAAATATGTATGAAGCATTGATTTTTTTTTTCATTAATCAAATTTTAAATTTGAAGTTTGGCTAAATAATATTTATATTAAAATTTTCTCAATAGCAAAGCACTTTTTTGTCACATTTCTTTTAACTCTTATGGTAGGGTTTTTTAGAATAATGATAAAATTTTGAAAAATATTTATTTCTAAGGAATAAACAAAATTTAAAAAATACTGCTTAAAATATAATCAAATTGTTTATACTATCATAAACTTTTAAAATAATCGACAAACTATTTTTATTGTTTGATAAAACTAGAATATGCGATTGCGACAATTGAAAAAGGCAATGAATTTTAGCGCCATTTAAAGAAAAGTAATCAAAAAAACATTTTAATCTTCATTTTATTAAAATTTTAATTGAAAAGAGACAAAAGAGTTGGTCTCCGCTAAATATTTTGATCATTATTCGCATTGGCAATGGGTTGGGGTTCGGTTTTATTAAATAAAAAAAACCTATTTGCAGAAAAAAACAAGGGGAAATACGAATTAAAAAATGACTGAGTAATATTGTAAAAATAAAAAATAATCCTTGAACCATACATAATACATAGTTGCTGTTAAAGAGTAACCATAAGTAATAAAAAAAATAATATTGAGAATCTCGTAATAAAGATATAAAACAGCTAAAAAACCATTAGATTGGCTTTTTTGCAACGGAGAAGGTTCAGTTAGAAATTATTTCAAAAAGTTACTTGAAATAGTAAATAAAAAACAAAATAAGTTTTTCTTATGATAAAAACCAATAATCATTATTACTTTATTAACTTTGGATTCTAATATTACGTAAATTAAATTACAATATGAATACTCAAGAAAATATTTTTGTAGACCATCTAGGCCAGGCACCACCATGTGCTGGTTTTGACTGAACCAGAGCCAGCAGGGATCTACCGCTCCGTTGAACTTAACTACATGTCGGAGACAAAGCGATTAAGTGCCGTGGAAGCACTTGGAAGAGTTAAATTAAAATACAAATATTAGCTATATTTAAAAAATTCTTTCAAAATAAAAATGAATTTGATGAAATAAAAAAAAATAATATTCACCAAATAAATCAAAGAAAAAAAAATATTTTTCTATTAATGGCTAAATTAAATTAAATTAAATTGACAGCTTGAATTATATAAGAAAAAATTTAAAAAAAAATGATATAATAAATTTAAATAAATTAAAATTAGCATGCCAAAGCAAAAGGCAAATACACGAGCAAGCGAGGGATTAATTAAAAAATAAGAATACATTTATTTTCATTATATTTTATATGACCTATAAAGAAGAAAATTTCATTTCCAAAATAATTTTAAATTGAATCCAGGTTCGATATAAAGCAATGTGGCCAAAAATAAAAAATAAACAACATTTTTTATGCAAGAAAATAAAACGCTACAAATGAGGAAACACTTCCTAATCTTCAAATAATTTGATAAAAAAAAATTAGAAATAATAATTCTGTTTTTTAAAATTTGAAAGTAAAGAAAATAAAACTTTTGATTTCGTCTTATAAAGGTATTTAAAAACCGCCACCATGGGCGTTTTCTAAATTCCGCCATTTTACAGATTATTCGACAAAAACTCTTCATGACTTTGCTCAAACGAAACCAAGCGAAATAAACTTGACATCATCCGATAGTATTATCATTTCAAATTTCAAAAAATTTAATTCTTTTTATGACAATAAAAATAAGTTTTTAGCACTTTTGTGGCTACAATTTCTTAAATCACATCAAATTTTTTGAAACTTGGTAGGCTAATTGAGATAGCCAATAGCTGTCGGACCACACCAAGAATATACAATTTGATTGCATTTGAGCAAAGTTATGAAGAGTTTTTGTCGAAAAAATCTGTAAAATGGCGGAATTTAGGAAATGCTTATTTGGCGATTTTTAGGAAACGACTCAGCACCTTATGTTAATACTTTAGACAAAAAACTTCATCCTTTTAAATGAATCTGAATTTATTAGTATCCTAAAATAAATGAGCAAATTTTTAATAATATTGATATTTAATTAAATTAATAAAAAATAAAAAGAATTATTGTAATACACATTAACTAAAAATACAAATAAAAACAACAAATTCAAAATATAATAATAAAAAACAATGGGTTGTTGAATTGAATAAAAAATAATAATTGAAAATTTAAATATCTGTTGCTCCAAATAATAATAATTTTTCAATTTAAATATGAAAAATAATTAAAATAAATATTAGTTATTTATTTATCAACAATATTTTTATTTCAAATATACGAACCACCAGAATAAGCAATGAAATAAAATAAAATTCTTATTGTTATTTGGCGACATAAATATTCAAGAAAAAAGTGTAAATTTAACAACACCCAAGCCAATTGAAAAGAAAAGCCGGAATATGACAAGGAATTGTGGCAAATGTCACATGAATCAACTATATGAAATATGTTATAAACTAAAAACACAATTTTCTAATATATCAGTTCATTATCGATTAGAATAATTTGCCACTGATCTTCTTTCTCGTGTCTTTTTTTCATTTTTCGAAATCAAAAAAAAAAATAAATAAAACGTATATAATCAACAACAAAAAAAAACCATATTTTATAATTCAGCGTAAAAAAGCTCGCTTTGTCGCAAAAAAAAATTTACTTTTTTGGCCTTACTTTATAGAAATGGGCTTATTGTTAATTAAGCGCTGGGTAAGATAGTTTTATATTTCTTAGTATTTGAAAAAAAGGCCAAAGGAATACAATTTTGTTTTCCTGGTAATTTATTAGTAAAAGTTCAGGTTTTTGTGTTAAAATGTTATATTTTTTTATTATTTCTATTCATTATCTTTTAATTCTAATTGTTTTACAGTTATGTTTTCATTTCGTTTTTTTTTCTTTTTGTATTTTTTGGAATATAGGATTTCCTTTAATGAATACTAAAAAAAAAGATTTCAATATGGCAAACTAAAACTTTAATGCTCAAATATTGAAAAAAAGAAAATATATTTTAAAATGGGGAAAAATGATTAAAAGAAATAAATTTCATTTAGAAAAGAAAATAAATTATAACAAATTCAGTAAATAATGCCACACAGGTTAAGAATAAAAAAATAATTTGAAATAATTATTTGAACAGAATCAAAAAGATTTATTTATACAATTTAATGATCAAAAAAAAAATATAGTAATAGACTGTATAATGAAAAATATATTTACATGCAATACATAAAGTTAACATTATGAATTCATTAGATAGATATTTTTACACACTGAAATTGTGTAAAATCAAAATCAAACAAATCGAAACGGGGCCTTGGAAATAAGACTGAATTATTAAAAAAACATAAACTTAAAACATGGCGATAAAAGTTACTTTTCCATTGTGAATTTTCAAAAAACAAAAAATTATAAAAAAAATTTTTTTATTAAAAAAATATAATTTTTCGGGTTCTTAGCCGAAACAGAAATGTGCCCAAATAAATAATATTGATTTGAAGACACATACAAATTACAGTCACGGTCGGAGGAATACTCGGATAACAAACAGTACATGACTAAATGAGCAGAGGCCATTATGAAAAGTTAAATTTACTTTTGCTTATCTTATTATTAAAATTGATTCATTGGAGCACTCTGCAAAGAAAATAACAAATAAGTGTTAAAAATGCATTAAATAAATAATAAATTAATATTTTCTTATTGATTAATATAGCAAAAATATAATTTAAATTAAAATTCCGGTTACTTAGTCCAAAGTCTTCATTCAACACATTAAACCATATTGATTGTAAATTTTTTATGCTAAAATATTTTGTTATATGAAAAGCTAATAAAAATAAAATTTGTTTATTATCTCTGAAAATTACATTAATATTGAGAGTGGTAATTTTTTTTTTATTATTCTAAAGGAAATTTTTTGTAAATTCCTAATTTCAATTATATTAAAGCAAACCAGCTTATTTTTACTAAAAAAAAGGATTATTTTCATGAAGATAAAAGTGAATTCCTTAATCGCATAAAATAACGCACCTTTTTTGATCTAAACAAAATAATTGTGCAAAACATAAATTCTGCAAAATTTTTCAATTTATAAAAATAATTAATTTGAAAAATACTGTAAGACAAAATACGACAGCAAATAATTCAAAAGCGGGAATTAAAATTAACATTTATTGAAAAAATTAAAAAAAAATTCGAAAAAGTAGGATATATCATAAAAGCACAAAATGATTACAAATGAATTTTTTGCCTCATAAAACGAAATGAAAAAAATAGAAAAAATAACTAAGGTATTCAATAGAGAAGAGAAATACTTGTTTTTCAAACAAAAAGATTTTTACCTAAATTTATTAATTTAATTCAAGGAAATAAAATAAAAATCTTAAGTCAATTAAGCCGCATTTATATAGATAAAAAAAAAAACATTTTAAATGAATGATTGAAATAATTAAAAAAATCCCGAATTATTTCGGTAGGAATCAACTCCACATGAGCCAGGCAGAAGAGCGATTTTTTTAACGCTAACCAAATGAACAAATTTGCCAACTTTCTAATGCTCTATATCTTTGGAAGTTTTTCATCTAACCCTGCTAATAGGAATTATTGAGACGAATTATCGAGGAACTATTTTTAGATCTATTTGATTTTTAAAAAGTTAAAATGTGTTTTTTTAAAGAATCATTCCGATGCTTCCGATATGCACAGTCGCATAAATTATGGGCTACATTATTTTTACTAGATTTTATCCTAATAGACTTGGCCTATGGAGGTTGAACTTTTGCTAGAAATTTAAACAAAAATTATTAATAAAAATATTTAAATTTTATAGAAAAGCTCTAGAAGCTTACTCATTCTTTAAACAACCAAAAGATCAATAGTGAAAAAAAGATTGTGTCTTTAAAAATAGAAAGAGTCAGCTGTAAGTTCGCTTACTTTTTAACAATAAAATAAATATAATAAAGTTATGTAGTTAGGTATAAAATAAAAGTATTATAATAAAAAAAAAATCCGTGATATATATAAATCATTTAAAATTTACAACGATAGTCATATATTGTAAAAACAAATTTCTTACAAAGAGGATAACATAATCAAAATTTATAAGTAAAAAAGAATCAGAAAAGCATATTATAGTCAAAAACCATAAAAAACTCATAAGGTAAGAACGTTTACGGGTGCTTGAGCTCGCTCGACTATAACAAAAATACGATCGATAATGCTCAATTTTGTGGAAAAATAAGAATAATTAAAAAAATTGTTTTAAGTATTATACAGTATTAAATTATGAAGTTAGCCAACTCAAAATTTACAAATTCTAAGTAAAACAATTCTAAAATTTTATGATTTTTCAAATTTTATTGATTTGTCATTTCATCAAGTAAAAAATTTGAGCTTTTGTCTCAACACTGAAACAAGAAGAAGGATGGCTGAATCATAAATAATAATTTAAATTGATGCCAAAATTTTACCTGCTTCCAACACATAACGAATGGAATACTAAAATTATTGAACAAAAATTAAAAATCAAAATACATAAAATTAATTTATTAAATATTTAGAAAATAATCTCAAAATAAATATTGTTTCTAAAAAGACCAATCTAATTTAATCTATTTGCAAAAAAAAGCCCAACAAAAAAATTAATTCTTATTTAAATACCCTAATATATCATTAGGCAAATAGGTATATGTAAAGGATAAAAAGGTATATTTTTGGCTAGTCTGTTTTAAAAATATTTAATAAAAGAAATATTAATGAAAGATAGATATTTATTTGCTAAAAAAATATAAAATATTATTAAACAAATTTTTTTCATGATAACCATCACAAAAGCAGCACTTTACAAGAGAAAAACTAGAGACCGGACGGGAACGGGGCCCCGGCGGGGGTTTCCCGGGGAGCCCTTTCCCGTTCCCGAGGTTTTATAGGAAATTACCGGGAACGGGGGCCCCGGCAAAACGGGTTTTTTGCACCACGTTCCCCGTTCCCGGGTCATTGTCGACCCCGTTTCCATTCCCGGTCAATTGGAACGGAGAAAACGGCAGGGGGAAAGTGGTTAAATTTTCCCATTGATTCAACCTGATTTTTGAAAAATCCTAAAAAAGCATTTTTGTGCCTGATTTGTTATCAAAATACACTAAAATTTCAAAATTTTCACCGGCGGCGCCTATCGGCACCGCCGGCCATAGCCCTTTAAATGACATTTTATTTCCGGCATTAAAAATAATAAACAACAGTATTAAAGGCATAAACAAACACCTCCTTTCATGATAAAAACTTAAAATAAGGAATTAAATCAAAAATTAAATAAAATGTATTTAATAAAAAAGTTTAAAATTTAACAGTGCGAAGGATACTACTGCCTCAGGTTGTGGTAAAAAATAATGCGGGACAAATACAATTTTCGAACTTATTCTTACAAATGAAATTTAACGGAAAAATTGTGTAATATAATTTAGAATATTTTTGAGAATATAAATAAAAACTCTAATTGGAAAAGAACTAAATAAATTTAAAAAGACAACAAAATATCAAAAAGCCATTAACTATATTAAATATGGAAATTTTTTTTACTAAATAATTTTAATAAAAAAAAATTATTTGATGAATTCTATGAGCTACTACGCATCTGACTGAAGAGGCACACGCTAATTGGCACATTAAGTACAAATACATATTAAAATATATATATATATATTTCGAAACTATGTTAGTTTATTTTTAAATCTTTATTTTTCATTAAAAGTTGCAGATAAACACTTCTTTTTTCATAATTAATTATTAATTTGATGATTAGTCATGATCCCAATTAAAGCACCAGAAAAAGCAAAATCGGAGAAAAACAAAATCTAATAAAATAGCCTCCAAAACTTTACTAAAAAATGATGTATTACAGTATATAAATTTATTGCTTAATATAATTCTAATTAAATGTAAATCAACCCAAAAACTGTGGCAATTCAACTATGAATAGATTTTAGCGACTCCATTCAATGAAACGTGGGTGCGCCAAAAAATTGGAAACTTTAAACATATTTATTGATAAATTAATTTACAAAAGAAAAAACCTTTTTTTAAATTAATATTGAGTTCATTAACTTTTTTTCTTGGTGCTTTTTTTAGTGAATTTATTAAAAGAGCTGATCTACCAAAGTTTATAGTGGCGAAATTAACAAAATTCTAAGCATGTTTAATAAATTATTTGTCATAAAAAACTACAAAATTTTCATCAAATACATCTCAAATAGCTTTAACCTTTAAAAAATCAAGGGGAAATAAACTTATTTACTAATTTTAACAAAAAAATATAATATTGGCAAGAAAATGTGTTGGTAAATATGAAAAACAATAATTAAAGAAAATTTAACGAAAACTGGACAAAATATACAAAATTGTTTAATTTTCTGAAACTACGAATATAGAAGTAGTACGGATATCGTCAAGAGCAAAAAATTCACGATTGTTTCTAAAAAGGCAAAGAAAATATTGCGTAAAATATTGTAACTAATAAAACTTAAATTTTAATAATAAATTATCTAAGAAAAAAACATATAATTTTTAACTAAACCCATTAAAAAGAATTAAAGCATAAAAAGTGAAATATATACCTAATAATAAAAAATGCAAAAATTATTGTTTGGCCATAGCTTTCCTAAAAACAATTTTGATGGCTAAAAGAGCCAAATAATACTATCGGGATATCAATATAGTTCTGATTGAATGTTTTAAAGAAAAGTTATGTCAAATTTTTCTCGAAAGTTTGTAAAAATGACGGTTTTATGAAACGACTCAGAATGCCCAATAGGCATTCATGACGCCCACTCTAATATCCGCCCAAAATCCTTTTGGCAGCTAAAATTTCGAATAAAAGCAAATTAATCAATATAGAAAAGTCGATTTAGAAAAAAATTAAAGATAGCTTTTTTTTTGGTAATAAATTTGTTAAATAAAGATTTAAATATAAAGGTGCTGGCGCATTTCGTAAATTTTGCCACCTATGCCCATTAAGTAAATCAGCCATTTTTAGTGAAATTTATTTTAATCATAATTTACAAACAGATTGAAAATTCTTCAATAAATTAATTGAAAAAAATAAATAAACAAATGCTTAGAAATACAATGATTTGTTGAAAAATTAAAATTATTTTGTAAAAAAAATAACAGACAATTAAAATAAATAAATAAACAATTAAATGGTCGAAAAATTTAAAAATATAAAAAAAAACCCATTTAATTTATAAATTGGGTGATAGAGGAAGAACGTTTTTTAATGCAAGAGACTAAAAAAATTAGCAAAAACTTTATAAATAATAATATAGCTTTTAAGGATTTTTCATAATTACTGCAATAGAGCACTAAGAAATTTATTGATATACATATTTAAAACAGAATTGCAACATTTTATCATTGCTGACCAAAATTTCTTTAAATCAATAATCTCCTTAATAAATGTTTTTTTTATTTTTCAAAATTAAAAATAGAATAAATAAATAAAAATTAGTTCTAAGGTTTTTGCAGTACCGCTGGTATCGATACTAACCGCTACCAAATAAGCACTGGTAAGAATTCATAATTATCTGAAAATAAAAAAAAGAGTAAAACTAAACAATTAATAAAAAATAATGAAATCGATTAATATTTTGACAATTTTTCGATTTGAAGACAAATGCTCTAACGCCGAATAAAATACCCTTATTAACCTAAGTCAAATAATGTAAATAAATAAAAAAAAACTTCGGCAATATCGAAATGATTTGCAAATTTCCTTCGAAAATTAAAAGCAATAAATTAACCTTAATGAAATATTGTAAAATTATAAATTAAATATACAAAATATTTGGCGGTAATACAATATCTAAAGTTAAATTTCAACTGTTAGATTTTTAATTTTAATAAATAGAAGTAAATATAAAAAAAACAGTAAAAAAACTCTCTTTTCTAAATTTTATCACCTTAGAAAAATATGGCATTTTTGAACAATCCAAAATGAATAATTAATATTTAAAGTAAATACGTATGACAATTGAAATACCAGACAAGCAAAACAAAACGCTTTTTTATTATTATTTATTAAGGACAACTTATGACGAGAAAATGAATTAAAGGAATACAAATATTTAATTTGACACAATAACAATTCAAATAAAAGGTGCTGGTGCGTTTCTTAAAACTGCCAAAAATATAAAAAAAAAAATTATTTAACGTAATATTTTTATTTAAAAATCTAAATATTTGATATTATTTTTCACAGATCGGTTGATAACCAATGACTCAATGGAGCTATTGGAATTCATTAGAAAATCTCAAACTTTAACACACCGACGCTCACCAAATAATTTTTTAAAAATCAATTCATTTAAGAAAAAAAATTTTTAAAAATAAAAATTTAAACTGAAAGTTATAATTGTCAATTTAGAAAAATTGTATTCTTATGAAGCACAAATTATAAATGAATTGCCGATTTTATAGGTTAAAATTTTGTTTAACAAATCACTGATTTAATATGTAAAAGCAAACGAAATATAGGAAATTTATGACTGTATTCAAATAATAAAAACAACAATTATTTAAAATTAATTTAATTTAATCTTTACAAAATCTAAAATTTTTACATTGGATTTTTTAATACATATGCAAAACGACGTAGCATAATTTAAAAAAGTATAATATAAATCAATTAATAAATTTAACTAATCACTACCATAACAAATACCAAAGATGAACAAACTATTGAGGATTATAATGAAATGACGTTTTTTAATACAAAAATAATTTAAAAAACCATAGATCTAAATCCATGGAAAATTGTCGGATTAATTCGTTTCAGCCTAGTCACAGTTGCCGATCCGCAGTTATGCTGGTCCGCAAAATGATTTGAAAATAGCTTTTATTTTAAAAGCATTTTTTTTGATTGAATTTTTATATTAAAAACTAGGCTGAAATTACTTAAAAAATTAGTACTAATTTTATTTTATTTTTTTAAAATTTTAAAAGCCGTTTCTTTGGGGACAATTTTTCATTTAAAAATTGGTTAACAAACAAATAGGTCATTAATGTTCAAAATTCTCCCGGTGGCGCCTATCGTAACAAGCTAATGTCAATCTATAAGTTTAAAAATCTTCAATTTAGAAAAAGCCATTTAGAATGCGTTGAAAATTTTTTGTTTCATTAAAATTTTTTAAATGAATTAATACTAAAAAATTTTTGACGAAAATAATCTTTTTGTAAAGCGCAAATACAAATATTTTATTATAAAAATATGTTACCTTTAAATTTGTTAAAAATTTACATAAAAATTTTAAAACTTAAATCGAAATCAAAAACAATATATACAAAAAAAGAAAAAAGAATAATAAAATTTTGATCTCCTCTTTGAGATCGTATTTGATTTCACAACTATGACCAGCTAGCGCTATCAATGAGAGCGTCGCAGTTGTTTTCAAGAAACATTGGACAAGAATAAAAGAATAAAGAATTTAAAGATTCAAACTATTTATTAAAACCTTCAAATTCGCAAAGAATATTGTAATTTTGAATTTTATTTTCATATTTCAATTATTCTTAGTTAAAATTTTTTTATTATTTTTAATGAAGAATAGCAAAAAAATATATTAAAATAATAAACCTAATTTTTTATTACTTGAAATAGTAAAATATATTTTAATTTAAAATTAAAGTTTTAGAATGGAAAAATAAATTTTCAATGCAAATAAAATATAAATTTATAATCTAATATCATATAAAAATTGCTTTGTTTTTCTATTTTAAATAATAACCAAGTTCTTTTGCAAAATTTTATTTAAAAAATGAACTATAAAATTAAAAGGATTATTTGTATAGGAAAAATAAAATAATTAATAAAATTCGTTTGGTGAATATTTTATTTTCAATTATATCTTAAATTTTTATAGCTTTGCATAAAGAGGCAATTTCTTAAAGCAAAGAAGCTTGAAAGGATAATTTTTCACGCAGCAGGGGATTTCTTTCCCGCTGCTTTTTAAGATTTAGAATTTCAATATAAAATTCAAATGTTAAAGTAAAATATGGTGCTTTTTATAAATTTCAAATAAAAACAAATACTGCGAATTTAATTAAAAATATTTAAGCACCCCTTCAAGGGACCAAGACATTCATATGTCGTGTAAATAATAAAAGCTCACTTTTAAATGGAAAACAGGCAACAAAATTTGAAAAATCAAAAAAAAAAATTAATATTAGAAATAAGGTAATTAATTATAAAGAAAAACATTTATGTATAAAGAAAATTATACAATTAAAAAGTTCGGTTTGAGAAAGCAATCCTTATGTCATGACAGTTATCGCGATTATTTGGCATAGAAAATAAAACGATGCTTAAGTAGCTACGAATTACTTCTTTATATTAAATAATTCATGATTAATCCATTCTCATCTTTGATTAGCTAAAATAAAAGCAAATTGCAAAATGATTAGCTAACTATTTTATAGAATATTTTACTTAGCTAAAGAAGATTCTTAAATTGTATGATTTCCAAGTCAATTAATAGTATAATTGATTAAAATTCATTTTGTTTAAATATATATACTACTCCTACTTTTTCATTTTAGATTATATGAAATATTTTACAAATTCGCCAGAATTTTTATTAATTTAACATAAATTTCTAATAACGTTTTTAAAAATTCCTATAGTGGTGCCTTTCTAGTTACATATTTTGAAGAAAACTTTTTTTTTGGTTCCTTCAAAAGAGTCCAATCTGATTATTTCTGTGTTTATTTTTCCATCAGTTTGATTAGTGATATACTAGTAATTTATTTAATTTAATTTTTGTTTTATATTGGGAATAGGAAGATTTTTATTTTCATACATGATGCCGTTTTTAAAACATTTAATTCATTTTTTTAGTTGCCTTTTTTACGTCGCCAAATATAGGAAATGGCATTTTTTAATTTTCTCATATATTTTCTCATTGTTGCCTGTACATATTTGCTTGTATTTATTTATTTGTCCTAATGTTTCAGTTTTTATTTTAATAATTTGCTGACTTTAGATTCAAAGAAATAAATAATAAGAAATGAATTTTATTGTCGCATGCCGAACGAAGATAAAAAAAATAGAATAATTGAAATTAAAAAAAAAAAGAATAAAAAATACATTCATAAAAAATAAACAAAAAGAAATAACATTAGACCCGGATATTTTGAATATTGAATAATTTATTTTCTTTTGGATAAACGACGGCCATATCATTTAACTAAATTTTAAAATTTTCGGAAAAATTAACTGTATCTTACAATTATTTTAAAGCATAGCGATATTAAACAATAATTTAGTGTTAAAAGTTATAAATAAATTATTGAAATTATATGCTTCTATTTGGGTTTCTTAAATAAAATGTTAAAAGAATATGGATCTAAAGGGTATCTGTGGTTCCAATGATATTCAATAATTTCGACATTTTGTTATCACTGTTGTGTATTTATCTGGGGTTTTATCTGAATATTCAAAAGTTTAATAAGTTAATTTTTATTTTTTATTGTTCTCTTAAGGACGTTTGTCTCGGATACAGCGGAACAAAAATTTTTATTTGTTTATTTTCCTTGTGTCACAACCAATAAAGAAATCTAATTAATTTATTATATAAAAAATGTAATTCGAGATAGGAAACATTATATAAACATAAAAATAAACTAACATTAACACAATTTATTTAATAAGATATTTTTATATTTAAGTAATTATTATGTGCCTTTTTATTGTTGCACGATTAAAAATAAAAGCAAAAATTGTTACGACTAATCATAAAAAAAACATTATTCCATATTGACGAATTTAAATCCATTTTTCTTAAATAGGAAAATAAAAATTCAAAAAATATAAAATGCCCAAAAGGATAAATGCCATTTTTCATGCTTACCACTTTATGAATATTATAAGAAGCATATAAATTATATAATATAAAATGCGCAGTAATAAATAACAAATACCGAGGAAATTTTATTATCTTCGGAGATTATCGAAATTGAAATAAAAAATAAAATAAAAACAATTTACATACTAAATTATGTTGGCGGATTTACAAAACGCCTATAGTGGCGAATTTTACGAAACGACACCTAGCACCAAATTTTGTCATAATTCAAAAATAGTGCTGGGTCATTTCATAAATCTCCCATTTTTACACATATTCCAACATAATTGGTCATAAATTTCTCAGTCCGACTAACATTTTCAACCAAACGTATAAATTATTTTATTAAATTAAACCCAGGAGTTTTTCTTTAATTATGTTCCAAATAGAACAACAAGGATTTCTTAAAAAAAGTTTCTTATAAAATTATGCCAAAATGTAGAAAGATTTCATGAAGCTTAAAGAAAATATTTATTTAATGCATTTAATCTTTCGTTAATTGCAATTAAATTTTGGATTCATATAATTGTTTGGTCATTTTTTACATTTATTTATTATGAGATTAATTTAAATATAGCGTGGTTATTTTTATAATTTATATTTTCTTTGATCAATGTCGATAAGACTTGAATTGGAGTTTTTTAAAATGCTTGGTGATAATTTTTTTAATAGAAATTTTTAATTTTTTAAATCTCAAGTTCGTTGCCCGCTATTGGCATAGCTCTCGCAGAAGTTGTTCAACTTTTATAAATTATTAGTTCAACCCATGACACTGCATCATAATATCATAAAGGAATATTTTTTTTTCTTTTATTTTTTCCCAAATTAAAAAAGTTCTGTTCATTTCTACGTTGCTGGCTTTTTTATAGTGCAAATATATGTGCATTATTATTTTCGTGAATTATTTTTATTTATAGTTTATTCATATTCGCCTATTAAAAGGTTGTTCTTATTTTTTATAAAATGGCTTTATTATTTTTTTTTTTCTGAGAAAAATAAATTGAATGTAAAATTTGATAAAATTAATTATTTTTTCCGTTTTCTGATTATCTTCATATATATTTTTTTTGTATATTTTTTTCACCTTATGATAATCAATTGACAGGAATGCACGATTATATTTTCTCTTTTAAATCAGCCAGATATTTTATAATTTTTATTTTTGGCATATGTGTTAATAACTTAAAAATGAGAGTTGTTTTTGCAGAATTCAAACTTGCGCTCCATTACTGTAATTATTTCTGATGCGAAATTAAGATAGATTTTATAAAATGATTATTTTTTACAATATTTTAAATGAATATTATAAATTTTAATTTTACAGTTTTACTTATATTGAGTTTTAGCTGCATCGTTTCTTAAATTAAGTCTTTGACGAGAAAATAAATAAATGACTAATTAATTTAAGATTTATGAATGCCTTAATTTTGCCGGTAATCATTGATTTTTAATTTATTCATTGTTTTTTTTTTATTTAAATTTTAAAATTTTGCATAAGTTCTATAATCATGCTGTCTGTTGTTCATAGAAATGTCGGTGCCGATCTATCTTTTAATCGTTTTATTTTGCATTTTTTATTTGCATTTTATTATTATTTTTTCCCGTCTTTTTGTCAACGATTCGTGTCTTTTATTATTGTCTTAATTTTGCTCTTATAAAAAATATAAATTTGCAATTGAGTGATTGGAGACTGGAACAAGTGACAGGCACTGCCGGAAAATTCATATATGGGCACTTTAGATTGCAGCTTGATTATCGGCATAATTTTATTCGGGCAAGAATGTTGTGGCTTTTTTTAGTGTTATTTATTATATCACAAAACTTTGCAAAATGTTTTAATAAATTTAATTTTACAAGTAATTAATTTATTTATTACAAGTAATGCGATTTCTTCGATGGAATTTGGTAATCAAACGCAACCAAATTAACAATCTTATTGTGATCCGTTATCTCTTGGTTAGCTCTTTTAACCTAACAAAATTAAAAAAAAATTGATTGTTTTTTAACAAAGTTAAAGCCATAATAAGTGCAAAAAACTTATTTTTATTGTCATAAAAAGAATTTCACTTTAAATTTTTTGAATTCAAAGGAAATAACAAACAAAAAAGAATTTTTTCGAGAATTTTTTTGTTTCCGATAAGCATTTTGTGCAGCTAGACATGTGATCCAAATATGATTTAACACATTGGTGTTATTTACATTTTAACCATTTATATAAATTACATAATTTCTCTGCTCATTCTTGCATATTTGGAGGATTGAAGTATTTTTATCGTGATTCTTTTAGCAAATATACTGTTTGTTTAAAGTTTATATTAATTAATGTTTTCTCTTATATATGAATATTTTTTGTTTGAAATTAAAATGTAATTAATATAATTTATTTAGCTTAAAATCATCTTCGAATATGAATGTTTTTATTGGAATAGTAATCTTTTTGAACAGATACTTTTTTTTATTGAATATGCCTTAACATTATTTTTAATTAAATCTCTAAGAATGAGAATTATTGATTTAGATAATTATAATTTCATAAAAAAAAATTCTTTTTGATTTTTTTTTATTATATTTTTTTTATTTAATTCATGAGGCATGCCCGGTTGGACACCCATCTTCTGATGCCCTGTGAGGAATTTGATTGGCGACGACCGGAAGTTCATTTTTTGTTTAAAAGATACTTTGAATTTAATTTATTATAAATAATTAGAATAGTTTTGGCTTCTATGGATCATTGTGATTTGATTGTCTTTGGTACTTCGGTTTTCTAAAAACCTATCTCAAAAATTCATTTGTTTATTTGAGAAATTGAGTGGCCGGGACTTATAAATTTAGAGTTGTATTTTGTATTACGTTTTATCATCTCTAAAAACCAACCCCAAAATAGTTGCTCAAAAGTACTCTAATTCGGTGAGTCTTCTTCTAATAAATGCTTCTCTCTCAGCAAAAACTATACGCAAAAAAAATAAAAGTTTAAAATCCCATTCATAAGTAATAATTTTATTTGTGGATGCCTATACCAAAAGCTATGTTTAAGAATGGTATTTTTAGTAAATTTCAGATTTCTTTTTCACTCCTCGTTCCTGCACTTTGGGGATTACAAATACTTTTTGGCAGTGGCTTTATTTGCAGAGTCACGAATCTTTTATGGATTTAAATTTAGCATTTTACATTATATACATATTTATTATTTTTTCACTTAACTCATAAAAGTTTTTTTTACATATTTAGCACGTTTTTTTTACAGAAAAGGCAGCCATTTTTATTGATAAATTAATGCGTGTTATAATATTAAAAATTCTTGTCGATTGTGATGAAAATTGTTCGTAGCACTGTAAGCAATTTACTTTGTTTTCAATTGTTTCTTTTTTATAAAAGCCTTGCCAAGAAACAACTTTATAGTTGCCTTCTTATTTCTAGCTTTGCCTTTTTAAATTAATTTTTTTAATTCGGTTTCAAAAAATTTCATAAAATTATGCTTCAATAATTAATCGATAAATCTTTTTTTTTCTTCATTAAACTTTTGTTTATTTGAAAAGGTACCATTTTTTTAACTGTTTTTTCATAATTTAAATTCGTGGCTTACCGGAATTGATAGCTTTTCGTTCCGGGCTTTTTCTTTTTCTATTTTTGGTGAAACATTATTTAGGAATTATGTATTAATTTCTCATGAAAAAGTGTCTTTTACAAATTTTTAAATGTTATTCCAACTTCTACGAAGCATGCCTTTAAATTGAATTCCAATACATTGAATTGTAAAGTTTTTTTTCTGAGAAGAGTAATGAAAATTATAATAATACATCCTGGCAATTTTCAAATTAATTTTTAAAAATTATCTAAACATTTTATTGAAGATTTTAAAATTAAATTTTATATCTAATTGATGTTTTATTAGAAATGTTTAAATATAATCCGCAAAAAATTAAGAAACTATACACTGTGAAATTATAAACCCATAGGCTCATCAAAAGGTACCCCAATCACGGGCAACTCAAAATTTATTACAAAATTTTAAGCAGAACGTCAAGGAATCAACTACGGCTTTTTTATTATCAGAAATTAGTCAAAGATAATTAATAAAGGAAAATTAGCAATTTTAAGTATTTCGCAATAAAACTAAGATGTACCCATATTTACATAAACTAGCTGACATCCATCTTAACCAGGGCTCGCAGATGTGCTGATTTATCAGCATTTTGCTGATTTTGAGGGGTCAAAGCTGATTTATTTTTAAAAGCTGATTTGCTGATTTTTGGTGCTTTTTCGTGAAATATGCTGATTTTTTGCTGATTTTCAGAAATTCTATGCTTTCCGATAGGTTTCTTGAAAAAAGTAGAGAAAAAAACCTCAAATTGTTTCGATTTCATATAAATTTATGGCGTAATGTTGATTTTTTTGGGTGTGACTTTTTCTTTACAAAAATTATTGCTGACTTTTGCTGCTTTTGGGGTTTATTTTAGAAAAAATCCTTCAAAATGACAATTTTTAGAATATACAACCATTAACAAATCTGACCCCGTTTTCCAAAATTTCTCCGGTGGCGCCTATCGGCACCGCCTACCCCGGCTCCTTTATTAAGTTTTTGTAAATTAAAAAAACAAACCGAAAAAATACATAATTAAGAGCTCAGAATTACCATCGAGTATGAAAAAATTTATTAATTGATTATTTTTACCGGGTTTTGCTCTTGGAATAAAATTTTTTTGCAAAATGCTGATTTTTGATCCCAAATGCTGATTTTTTGTCAGCCAAATGCTGATTTTGAAAATTATCATCTGCGAGCCCTGATCTTAACGCAGTTTTAATTGGTAAAACGCTTAAAAAACTGCCCAACCCAAATTCCACTTAACCTGATGGTTTACCATAGGGTTTGTTAAAAAACTGTGCTGACTTGTTGGCACTTGTTGTAAGTGAATTATTTCGAATAATTTTAGATAGTGGTCAAATAGCAAATTATATGGCGTATCTCTTTAATGGTCCCTATTTTTGAAAAAGGAGATAAATTTACCCCTAGTAACTATCGCCCAATTGTCCTGTGCACTTTATGTCGCATATTTGAATGAATTTTAGCTTGGAACATAACAAATCATTTTAACAAATTGGAAACCCTAAGAAATAACAATTTGATTGTATATATAGCTTTTGCTAAAGCATTTGACTCTGTCCCAATAAATTTATTGCTCTTAAAAATGCAAAAGGTTAGGATTTCCGGAAAAATACTCAGATTCATTCAAAATTTTCTCAGTAATAGGCCATATAAAGTAAATAAATTTAAAAAATTTGTTTCAGAAATTTATTCTCAGGCGTCCGGTGTGGTAAACCCTAACCAATTATGTTGTTTTTATCTTTATTAACCTCATTTGTATTTTTATTTTATATTTTATTTGACGTTTATTGTTTGCCGCTATTGGAGTACCTAATAGTGCCTTGCGGTTTTGCTCATAAATAAAAATTTTGAATTTTCGATTTACGCCGTACACTCTTGAAAAATTTCGAAGCCCAAAACTAAAATAACTATGTACAAAAGAATTCTTTTGTACCTTTAAGTAATAATTAATTATATCTGTTTAATAAAAGTAGTAAAATAAATCTAAAAAACCAAATAGGCTTCGAAGTTTATCAATCATTTTAGCCAAGTTTCAACCAAACAAAAAATTTTTAAAGTTCCAGAAAATTAAAATAAAGAGTAATGAAATTGAAAAAACGCCTTAAATTATAAAAATTAACTTACACCCATAAAAAAATAACCACTTATTGGCTAGACATAGGATAATTTCATAAATTAAAAGAAAACGAAATTAACATTTTCAATATTTAAGTGTCTTAAATAACAAAAAAAAAAATAACAAAAAGAAGCCCACTTGAAATCAGTAATTTTATTTATTTAAAACTTTATGCTGCATTTTTAATGATCGATGCTTTTTAATTAATTCGCAATGAAAGGTATTATTTATATATTTTTTACACTTTAAAATTGAAATAAATGAAATCTATATTATCCTATAAACAAAACTTATTTTTCAAGTATAGTAAAACATGTAGAGTAATAAAAATTATAACATAAAAATCAAAAACAAGCGATCACCAAATTATAGATCACGCAATCAGACGGCGTGAAGTTTTTGAATCATTAATTAGCGATTAAAAATCCGAATATTAAAAAAGTAAAAAATTATTTTGTTTTAATTGCATTCAAAAAATTATAAACATGAGAAAACAAAGCATTAAAAAAATAGTTGTAAAAATTTAATTTTTAAAAAATAGTTTTTGGATAATAAATTCTTAAAACTATTAGATACAATGAAAACTTTGCAAAAAATAACACAAAATTCTGCTCAGAACTATTAAAGATCAATCAATTCTACCGCCGTAGCAAAACCCTTAATCGACACAAAAATGGAAGAATGAAATGCTATAAATAAATATGATGAATATTAGAAAATTGTGCATCAAAGATTTTTAAATAAAAATAAATTCGAAAATCGTCGCATTAAAAAAATCTAAATAAAAATTGTCCAAATAAATACAGTATAATCTAAATATATATATATTAGAATCTTAATTGTTATCTAAGTTTGCATCGTTGAATATTATGGATTGTGTTTTTAATCAGGTACTAAATTTAATTAAATTGGAAAGTTTTATGTTTTTTTTTTAATTCAAAACTAGTTGGGCCTTTCTCTTTAGTTAAAAAAAACAATATGAAATTAACATAAAAGAGTTTGGCGCCGAAAGAATTCCAACCCAACAAGAATAAAATTTAAAAAAAAAATGAAATAGTAAATATAGTTTTATATTAAATACAATGAAAGTATATTTATAATTATTTTTGATTTTTGCCTTCCTTTTTCTATAGTTTTTTAAAATTTTGTCTTATGATTGTTTTCACTTTTTTGAATTTATCCTGATGATTATTAGTTTGATTTTATGCATTTGCGAATTGAATTAATAAAATAATACGAATATATCTAAATATATTATTGGGCTTGTTCATTTATAATACATTATTTGTTGTTTTATGTCATTTCTTTTTACATTCGTTGATTTTTCTCAAAGAATTAAATTTTATTTTTATTTATAATGAAAGTAATCATTTTAAAAAAGAATACACAATATGCAATGACTTGAGACAGGGGTCGCATTTGTCCTTATTTCTAAGATTTGTCCTTATTTGAGCCTATGATCCTTATTTTGTCCTTATTTCTTACTCTGAGGTAAAAAAATTAGAAAAATGGTTGTTTTTTTATAATTTTTTGAAGCGTTTTCGTTATTATTTTCAAAAAATTTTCCCGGTGGCGCCTAGCGGCACCACCGGACCCTTTTTCGCCTATGTTTTATTAAATTTATTTAGAAAAGTATTAGAAATTTGGTAATTTTTTGTGTAAAACTGTTACCAAAATACAACCAATTTTCAAAATTTTCCCCGGCGGCGCCTATCGGCACCGCCGATCCTTCCTTTTTCGAAATTAAAATGAAAAGCTTATTTCAAAGCCTAACACCTAAAAAAATATTGCCATAGGGAACAAATATGCTACAAACAGTTGATTTTTTTGAATAAAAATGCTTTTAAAGCTTTGGAAGCATGTTTTAAAAAATGTCCTTATTTTCGGTCCCAAGTCCTTATTTTTTACCTGCGATGTCCTTATTTCGGGAAATTTTCAATGCGACCCCTGACTTGAGAGGTACTTTGAATTGCGCTACCAGAGAAAATGTTCAATTTTTCTTTAATAATACTTTTTGGTAGAAGAAACAAAATCATAACTTTTTTAAATATCATTAAATTAAAGTTTTCTTTTTTTCCAATCTTAAACTTTTTTTTACAGTTAAGAAAACAATAATTATTTAGGTTATTTTGTTATTCAAAATATTTTTGAATTAATAATGCGTTTTCTCAATTTTAGCGTTTTTATACGGGTTTTCCATTAAATTTAATTGAGAAAATATTTATTTTATTTTATTTAATTTTTAATGTATAAATATCCTTTTATTTATTTCTTAGGTTCTTTGCAGAAAATCAAAATCATTACTTTTCCGGTATTTTTCAGGCGATTCCTTTTTTCTAATTTCTTAATTATGAAAATTATTATTTTAATTTTGTTTATTTTTATTAGTGTGAAAGCATTGTCATTAATTTTTCAAAAAATAAATTGATAGAGGACGCTTTTAAGATTTTATATTTGGGTTTTTTTTTGTTCAAAATAGTATCTTTTTTAATTCTAATAGTTTTACGGCTACTAAAAATATTGTCAGATAATTTTTTAATTTTTTTTTTTCAAATTTTTTGTAAAATTTGAATATTAAACTAAACAATTTTTGTGTGGCTTTTCATCATTAATTTCGCAATTCATAACTCGTTATTTTGCATTCATTTTTTATTCTAACGGCATCAATATCTTTTAAAAAATAAGTTTAAAATTTTTTTAAATATTTCTATTTAAGAGTGTTTATTTTGCCGTCATCTCATCATTGGGGTTCGATGCCTTTTTTCTATTTTGACCTTATTTTTAATATTTAAAATTTATTTGAAATCGGTATTGTTTGGATCAAGATGTACAGACACCCTCTAAAAAAGTAGGCACAATAATTTGTTTGTTATTGTTGGTGATTTATTTTTTAGTTAACTAAAATAAATTTTATCGAATTTTCTACAATATTACAAAGAATATTTCATTTAATATCGATTTAAAAAACAATTATTAACTTTTAATTAAATTAAATATAGGTAAAGTACCAATATTTTATTTGGTATCTGTAAAATAGCTCACATATTTATTAAAGTTTGCTTTGTAGGTTATTTGTAGCTACATCGTTTCTCAAAGAAACTTAATTTATTTTGATATTTTTATACATTTTATTCGTTAAAGTTATAATTTACAAGCAAAATGCGTTTGCATATCTTTTTAATTTAAGTTCAATTAAATAAATATATGTTTTTTCTTTTTTCTTCATTTATTATGTAATTGAAATTTTTTAGTCTCGCATAATTTTATTATTTTTAATCTCATGCTTTAAGATCATCTTGACGTGTCGCCAAACGATTATTTTATTTATTTTATTTATCCAATTTTTAATTCCATTTGTTAATAATTCCAAGTTTTTGCGTTCGTTTTCTCGTTATATTAATCAATGCCACTTTATTATTTAAATAGACGATATTTAAAAAAAGATTTTGTTTAGTACTTTTGTTGTATTAAAACGGAGAATAAATTTTGATATAATTCTTAAAATCTTTGTTTATTCATTAATTAAATTAAAAAATATATAATAGCTCGCTTTTTTGTTTAGTTATTTTTTTATGTGATTTAAAAATTGAATTTAATTTTTCAGTAATATTTAAAATTAATATAAAATCTATTTCTCGCCTAAAATATTATCTGGTCATCTCAATTTTCTTTTTTAGGTGAACTGATAGGTATTTAAGATATTTAGTTTCATATTTTGCTGTAAACCACTAATCAAAATATTTATGACAAATTTAAAGATTACGTTAATGTTTTTTTTTTGGTATTTTTATAAGGCAAATAATTTTTGATATTTTATATTTTAACAAAATTTTATTAGTTGGAATTTATTATTAATAAAGAAAATCTTCAAAAATAGTGGCAGAGTTCATTAATGATGAGTTGATAGTATTTTTAAGAATTTTTGAAAATTTCATATCAAAAGGCCATAAATATAAAACTGACTTCTAAAGGTCGGCTTTAAAAGTTTGGAAAAGAGTGCGTTATGTTTTTGTTAAATAAAAATAAATAGACAGTCCGCCAAAATGTGAGACGTTAGAGAAAAAGGGGAAATTATATTCGTCTCGCACTCTCTATTTATTGGCACTCATCTCGTTGTTTGACTTTTGGGACGGATACAGACCAGAGGTGCCGCAAATTTTTGATTTTTCGAGTTCCGGTGTTTTTGGGTCCGGGGTTTCCGAATTACCAATTTCCGAAAAAATTTTTGGGCATTGGAATTCTGGTTTCCAAGGCGAATTCTGATGAAATATTAAATAACACCACAAGACACTCAATTTATGAAAGATATCTAATAATTTAGTGGCAAACCAAAACCAATCAGACCCTCATTTTCCAAACTTAAAAAGATTATAACTATACATTTATAAAAAGTTATAGTTTTCAAAACTTATTTTAGCGTTAAATGTTCAAAGCCCATGATAAAATTTATTGGTGGTATTATTTTGAAAAATGGCAAAGAAGCCAAATGTAAAATGGCAATTTGTGAATGGAAAAACCACGTAGTATTGCAAAGTTGACAAATATTCTGAAGAATCATTTGTAACGGAAGCACCCAGAAAAATATGCTGAAAAATTGCAGCTGAAGACGAGAAAGAAGGAGTTGCGGCAAAACGGAAGCAAATGTTACAAAAAAGCAAACATTTTTCAAAGCGATTGAAAAGCCGCCCACGAGCAATGAATGTAGCAACAAAATGATATTGATATAGTGAAGAGAGCTTCACTAAGAGAAGATTAATGGGATCAATGGAGGAGAAGAGTGATCCCTTATGATCAGGCAAAGTGGGGAGCCGGAGAGGCCAGGGTCGGTAGTTCAGCTGGTAGAACACTGGTCCGGAAAGCCAGAGACGCCGGTTCAAAGCCGGCCCGCCCCCAAGTTTTTCCCTCAAAAGCTCCCCTAGCTCGATCATATATTCAATATGAATGCCCCCCCGGATCATTCCCGTCCGGTCCCGAAATTCATGTCAATATAACTTTTGATCAAAAAAGGTAACTGAACCAACTTTGTCAGACCCATCCTTCATGTCGAACCGAAAAACTCGAAAATGGCTTAAAACCGGGGTAAATTTGGAAAAAAAATCCTAGGGGTTGGAAAAAAATTTTTTGAGAAAAACCACTATAGCCGACAGATAGAGCACAAAATTCTCTACAAAACTCCGTTTGAATGATTTGTCTACGCCTTCTCTTCGAGGAGGGGCAATTGCTAAAATACAAAATACCCAAAAAATGGTTAATTTTAGGCTATTTTTCGTTGACCAAAAGCAATTATTTAGATAATTTTGTGCTCTTTCTGGCAGACATAATTTGGAACACACGAAATATTGATTTCTTTAGTCTATTTTTTTTTAATTTTTTGGTGTATCGCGAAATTTGAACCGCATTTCGAAATGTGCAGCGAAGTTTCTCCTAGACCTAGTGATGACCGGAAAATTTTCAAAATTTGGTTTTAATTATTAAGAGAAATTAGCATAAAATCTGTTAATTTATAATTTTAATTAATATTGTTATTTTGTAATTAAATAATTATGAAATAAAAAGAGCTTAAAACTTAGACAATTAGGAGAATGGCGCATCCTTGGTGAATATTGGAAAATTAAGGATGAACCAAGTATTTTTTGATTTATTAGTGTTATTTAATCTATTTAATCAAATGAATTTTTATTATTTTTAAATATGATTGCAAATTCGTTTTTGCCTTAATTCTTTTACAAATCATTTTTTATGGTGTAATTTATTGTTTCCTTAATTGTGAAAAAGAAAATCAATTATAATTAATTTATTTTATTGTTTTCCAAAATAATGGCCAATTATTATTTATTCAATAGTGTGAAAAAAGAAATTAATTGAACTGAAAATCTATTCTTAATGCTTTTCATATTTTCATTTTAGTATTTTTTTAACTTGCGTACTGTACTAGTCGTATTCTTTTTTCCTCGGTTATGGCTAGCTTATCCGTTATTTATTTTGTTTAAGGGTTCTTTTTTATTTTATTTTATTTTATTACAATTAGTAAATATTCAAAGGAGTTTTTTTTTCTTCGTAATTTCTGATTATTTTTCATTGGCAGGTTTAAATCTGATTTTGTTAAGCAGAAATAATGCTTCCTCTGAACATTTTGGAGGCCGAGAGTTAATACATATTTAATTTGAATTGGATTTCATTAGATAATTTTAGTTTATAATTGAGTAACAAAATAAATTCATGCATATTAATAAAGTTTATTCTTTATATTTATTATAAAATTTTTCAATAATTTGACCCAAATTAAATATAAATCTTCACATACATTAAATATTTATTGAAACTAAACAAGGTTACAAATCATAATGTTACCTTTTTTTGATTCATTAAATTAATTTTAACGTATGTTTTTTTCATAAGAAATAATTAACTCCACATTCTTTTACATGTATTAATTATGTTCATTACTCAAAATTATATTTTTTATTTTTTGCATTATTTAAATGATATCTTCATGGCCAAAAATATAAAGTCTGCAGAAATTTTAGACATTTGCCTTAAAACCCTATCCTCTTCTTTTTTGTGATCTCAATTCATTTCTTGAAATAATAAATGTTTTTTAATATTTTTAAATTTATTATTTGAACCTAGCTTTGGGGTATATTCTGTTTCTGTTGAATTGTTTTATTGTGGTTGTATGTTTAATTAAGCAAATTGTAAAAGTATGAATGTTACGGCAGGCACTGGAATTTTAGTTTTTATGTATTTATTTTAAAGTTTGCCACAGGTGTTAATTCTTTTTAATATAATTTTAACGTTTTTACACTAATGTTTTATTTATTTTTTGCTTTATTTTTAATTTTATATATATGTAATTTGCCTAATGAATGAAGTTTAAGCATTTCTTTGTTTTTGTTTTTTTAAATAAAATTTTTTAGCATGATAATATTTTCAGTTTTTTAATTAAAAATAATCCTTATTTTTTACTTGAAAAATCACTGTAAAGGCATTGATAGATATTTAAAAAAAATCAATTACTTCCAATAGTTTTTAATTTTTAATATTATTTGATAACCTTAAGTATTTTCTATTAGAATTTAAAATTCAAAAAATTCCATTTCATTAAAAGGGGTATGACTAAAATGTTTGAAAACCTGGATTTTGAGTTCTTTTGGCCATAGCTCTTTTCAAATTAAAAATTGTTTTTGAGTAACGACCCAGCACCGTATAAATTACATCTTATTAAATCACTACCATTTATTATTTATATTTTCAAAAAATGATCTTATGATATTTAAATTAAGTACAAGTATTTAAATGAACTTTTTTTTTGTGATCCTGGGTTTCTGTTCTTTACATTTCGGTCATTTAATTAAAATTTATCCTTTTATTATCAAAAGTTTTGCTTTTTTTTTGAATGCGTTTTAAGTTTTTCGTATATTTTTTATTTTATTAAAAATTATGTTATTTATTTTGTAAATAAAGCTGTTGACTTCTTATTTTTTTAATGATTTAAATTAGTTTAAAAAATTATTTTCTTCAAGTACTGTTACCTCCCCATAAAAATCATATGCTCATCGTGAATTTATGAAGGAATACAAAGTTTTCAATAATGTAACTTAATCAAATGTATAATTTTTTGGTAATTTGATTATTTTACATCTATATTAGTAAAATCCCAAATTGACTTCCTTTTATTAACTTTTTATTGTTGTTTTTTTCATTCTTGTTATCATTTCGAAATATATTTTCAAAATATTTGCTCAAGGAATTATTCATTTTTTTACATTAAAATATTAATTTTGACTATCAATTGTTAACGGGACAAAAGGGTGTCATCTATGTATTTTGCTTTTTTAAAGAAATTTTATAGTTTATTGTTATTTTTTACTCATAATTTATTTTGGTGCTGATGCGTTAGTTAAATGCGCCATTTTTACGGAATTTTCGACTAAATCTTCTCATAACTTTGTTAGCAATCAAATTGAACATTCTTGGTATCATTCCATAGCTATTAATTAGCTCGATTAACCTTGCAAATTTCAAAAAATTTCATTGAATTTTAAAGAAGTTTGGGCAAAAGAGTTGAAAAAATTAATTTACCAAGAAAAAGAGCGGCAATAGCTATCCAATGATTTATCATAATTTTACTCACACGCAATAAAAATGAATAATCTTGGTATTGTTCGGTAGCTTTTAGTCGAAATTACGCACTCTAATTCCAATACTAATGGTAGAGCCACCCATCTCGAATATTTTTGAAAATAAAACGTTAAAAATAATTTCCGGCTACCGGACATTTGGGAAGTGGACTAATGACGGATTCCTTGACTACCCACAAATGCGCTGCTTTGAAAATTTGAATTTTTGTTCTCCCACCTGGGTTTCCAATCATTCCGGGGAGCGGGGCGGAACTCTATAAAAGCTGACATTACTAAATGAGAAATTTTAAATTTTTAAATTTTTTTAGTTGTTGGATTCTGGTAATGATAAATGATGAATTTTGGGCCCAATTTCAAATTTGATTGGTCACTGGCTGAAGGAAGCGAAGCTTTTTGGAGCATTGTTATTTTCAAATGATTATTTTCGTTTCATTTTTTTCTTTCCTTTCATTATTTATATGTATTCTTTTACCTTTTCTTTCTCTTTATTATAGATTTCTTGTAACCAAAAAAATTCTCGATTTTTCAGCCTTAGGGCTCATCGAATGGAATGGTGACAATTTTAAAATATGTTAAATTCTTAACGGCTGCTCAAAAATAGTAAAATGGCCACAAAAATAGACATTTAGGCATTAGGCACAAAAAATTCATCTTTAGAAACTTCAAACAAAGTGAAAAATGCTTAATTTTTCGTTATTTATCAATGTATCAGTTTTGTTTATTTCTATATAGTATGACAATTAAGCACTTGGTAATAGTTAAGATGGTAGCCCCATTTTTTTCGAAAAATTTAAGTCATAAAAACATGTTCTTAGGGGGTTTCCGGGATCGCTGATTACAAATATGATATTTATTTCGCTCAATTCTGAACCCCGAATCCGAACATTTTGTCAAAATTTTAATTTTTCACATTTTTTTAAACTTTATATGTATTTGGTTTGTTTTTCTATTCGAAAGGCAGTTCTACATCAATTTATGGACTCATCTATCTCAAAAACTTGGATAATTTTTCGGTTCGGCTTCGGTTAACCGAAATGCTGGTAGCCGAAGTGGCCGGTTTCGCTTCGGTTTAAAAGAATTTCCAGAAACCGGTAACCCTAATCGCCTAACGGCACCGCCGCCACCCTTATTGAAGTTAAAAATTCAAAAAATTTTATTTGGAGAAAATCAGTTAACAAATTCTTTCAATCCTTCAAACACAGCCATTTAATGCGTACAAACCAAATATTAAGTTTAAAAAAATTTGAAAAATTAAAATTTTGAACTAGGGGGTGGTTAGCTTTTTTCTGGGGTTAGGTTTTTCAGAAAAACCAGGGAGTGGTTAGGTTTTTTTAAAAGAATTTTGGGAAAGAAATGTCCCGGGAAAGAAACGACGGGAAAGAAGTGTCCTGGGAAAGAAACGGCGTGAAAGAAATGTCGCGAGTAGTTACTCCGGGCATTTTTGGCTGTTGTTATTCAGTACCGCCATTTCAGTCCCTAGGGTACGGGACATTTCAGTACCACCATATAAGCCAATACCTATGGGGTGTTTCTAAACCATTTGAGCGCCAGCCTATGAGGGGGTCTGAGGTCACTTCAGCGCGAGCCTACTCCTATTGGACTTCCCAGGCCATTTGAGCGCCATTTCTACACCTATGGGCAGGTAGCAGACTATCTGAGCGCCAATCCTAATCCTAGGGAGCATTCTTAAGCCATTTGAGCGCCAAACCTCAACCTACGGGAGCATTCTTACGCCATTTGAACGCATAGCCTAATCTTATGGGGACTTCCCAAGACATTTAAGCGCACGCTGAGGCCATCTGAGTGTCAGGCCTAATCCTATTGAGCGCCCGCAGCAGACAACTGAGCGCACGCAGGGGTCATTTGAAAGCCCAACCCTATAGGGTGATTAAAATAATAACAAAAATAAAATAAAAAAGAAATAATAAAAATAAAATAATAAATAAATAAAAATAAAATAAAAATTATGAATAAATAAATATAATAAAATAATAACTAAATAATAATAAATAAAATAAAAATAAATAAAATAAAAATAATAAATAAATATAAAAATAAAACAAATAGATAATAAATAAATAAAGAAAAATAAAAGAAAAACAAATAAGAGGCAATTAATAGATAATTAAAAAACAAAAGAATCTCATATTTTCCAAATTGCTTTTGCTCCAATATAGGGTAATTAATCACAAGTGCCTAAGGCTTCTCTCCCGCTGTGAACTATTTCAAAATTGCATTTTCTTTCCAAAGGGTAATTTACCTCAAAAGCCTAAGGCTCGCCTCCCGCTGTGACTTATATTTCCAAATTGTATTACCCTACGATAGGGCAATAAATCTCAAAAGCCTGAGGCTCGCCTCCCGCTGTGACTTATATCTCCAAATTGTATTTGCCTCAGGGTAACCTTTGCATGGGCGTCGGACCAAATGGACATTTTAGCTTTAGCTCCGCCCACCACAGAGAGGATATATATAGCCAAGCATTTCCAGCCAAAAGTCCATTCCCTCCATTTATTTTGTTTGTTTACTCGATGGCATAAAAAGTAAATTGGACAACAGAAGCGAAGCGCAAGCGGAGGGCACTGCCCGGGGAAAACAAAATAATCTGGGGGAGAGGGGGGGATGTAATTTACAGGGAAAAACCCATTTAAAAGTAAAATGGAAATTAAATGCTAAAATAATTCCTTAATGGAGGTTTTCTCGAATAGCAACAATCAACCTTTGATCGCGCAGATACGCAGAAAAGAATACGAATGAATGGCCAAGAAAAGAAGAAAAAAAAAACTGGCCTAAGAAAGGGAGGGAGGGGAGGAGGGCGAATGTGAGGGGAGACAAAACAAATTAAAAAAAAGTTTTTGTATGGCGACTCGGCATTTGTGCTGAGGATAACAAAACGACGGATTGGTTGATCGGTGATCAAATGGTATGGGGGGGTAACTAGTCATTAATTGATTAATTAATCAATAAAATAAGTAAATTAAGCATTAAAATTTTGTGAGTCATCATTTGCATGGGGGATTTTGTTGTTAAAGTCATGAGAGAAGGCAAACGCATTGATTTACTGAGAAGCGCAACAAGTGGAAGGGGAAAAAGAGAATGAAAGACGGGAGAAGAAAGCAGCGGTAACAGCAGCAAAAGTAGAAGTACAACAAACAAAATGTTCATTAATCTGACCATGAATAAAATGATAAGATTAATTATTTGAAGATCTAAACATGTATAAAGGGGTGGAGGCGAAAGAAAAAATAGTGACGATCTGTGATGCGAGATGGCGGCGGGGGGGGCGAATGTACCGGGGGATGGGGGACGAATGCACCGGAAAGGGGGGGGGGGAGAGTCGGCGAATGCAACGGGGGGGGGCGAATGCACCGGGCGGGCGGGAGGGGGGGGAGAATGCACCGGGGCGGGCGGAAGGGGGGGGGCGGCGATTGCACCCATTGCCCGATTTTGGTGAGAAAGGAAATGAATGGAATGGAATGGTGCAATGGAATAAAAGAATGAACGGTAGCATCGAAAACTGCAGACAAAAGCCGTTCAAAAAATATAAAGCGATGGAAAAGCAAGCAAATTTTGAATCGTAGAGGCGAACGATGCCCAGCACAATTGATGGATTTGAATTGTTTTGGCATCGGGGGGCGGGGAATGAATGGGTGGCACAGATTGGCCAACTAAATGTGATGGGTCGTGTTGACCGGGGGCAGCAATGACACCAATTATTCGGTTTGTTGAATGACAAATTCAAATGTCTTCTGCCCCTCACATTTTTTAAGTTTCTTTAATTATTTATTTAATTTATATTTAAATATGTCGCGCTCACCATCGCCCTCGTCCGCATCATCTGATAGCTCGCGACCGAATACGGGCACCGTATCTTCGTTCAATTTTAAGCTGCCGTGCCAATGTCCTCAATCCGAAATGTGGGCCATGCACGTCGGAATCTGGCATCACCGGATGTTTGACAACATCTTACTACAGTACATCACGCACGACGCTGTGCTGGTCACATGGTTTTGTGACCAGTGACAAAAACGGTCTTTTCAAACCTTTGAGTTTGCCAACGCCGGAAAGTCGGATCAGTGAGTTTGGGATTAAATAATTAATAATTCGTAAATAAATTGTCTATTTATTCATAAGGAAAAAATTTTGTTTTCATTTTTTAGATGGGGCCGCTATTTGAGGCACCAATCAAAAGAAAGGCGACACGATGTCATCATCCACTTTGACGACGTGCAATGGGAATTTATGCAGATGCGCGGGACCGGCCATTACATTCTGGCGACATTCAATTGTAAGCACTGGGCTGGCGAGCTGGTGGCAAAAAGTGAGTTTAATGTAAAACAAATGAAAATATATTTCAAAATTAATTATTTATTATAAATTTTGACAGTTTTGGCCAAATCTCGGCGCGATACCGCGATTTGCGACTGTGGTATGGACCACTACTGGGCAAGAGCAATTGAAAGTAAGTCAGCCATACATTATTCGATAGTATTCTCGACCAAAATATAAATTTTATGCAAAATTTAATGTGTGAGACATAATAATGCACATATTTATTTTTTTTAGTTTACAAAAATGCCGATATTTATGTCAATCTGGTGCATTTTGTCTGCAGCATTTGCCGACGACAAATGATGATTAGCTTTGTTTATACCGAATTTGGAAAAGGATGGAGGCAATTTTTTTTTAACCGGAAATTAGAGATGGTAGAGTGATGAATGAGAATGAGACAGAGAGCGAGAGAGAAAGAAAGAACGAGAGAGGAAAAATAGAGGGAGAGAAACTGAGCCTAGAGAAATTAAGAGAAGATAGAGAGTAATGTTGCTCGAGACCGCAAATTTCTCGAGGCCCTAGATCGAGACTTTTTCAAAAATTTTTCGTACGCTTAAAAAATTATGGAAAAAATTACATATATAGTTTCATTTCATTAAAAATATATTCTTATTTTGTTATCGTTTGAGTGTGCGAGAGAGAGAGAGAGAAGGTAAGAAAGTCATAGCGAAAGTGACCGAGAAAGGAAGAGGGAGAGAGAATAAGAAATATACGACAGAGGGAAAGAAAGAGAGTGCAATAGAGAAAAAGGAAGAGAGACCGAAAAGAAAAATGAATATGGAGAGAGAGGAATATGGAGAGATGGATACGGTTCAAGCTTTTTCATACAGAAATGGTTTGGAATGGGTCAACCGTGAATTTAGCGTGATTTAAAATGCCGGGACCCGATCTATTATTGTTTTTAAGCGGTATCGTTAAAAATAATTTAAAATTTTCTATTTACTAATTTTTTTTTCTTTTCGATGGGGACGATATCAAAGTCGTCATGCCGAACAACGGTACCGTTTGATTAATTTGGGCCTGCCCAGCATTAGGGATTTGTACGAAGCAATGCCGGATGAGGATGTGTACAATTTTACCTATTACAATTCGTCGCATTGGGCGAGGAACTTTTATGAGCAGGGTATTTTTTTGGATTTTGTAGTAGGTAGTAAAGAACAGTTGTTGCCTATAGCATGATGTCAAAACAATTAATACCGATAAGAGGCCCAGACGGGCCCAGGGACTCGTCTTGCATTTTACCGCGACTCCCGACCCAATTTTCGAAATTACGCACTCTAATTCCAATACTAATGGTAGAGCCACCCATCTCGAATATTTTTGAAAATAAAACGTTAAAAATAATTTCCGGCTACCGGACATTTGGGAAGTGGACTAATGACGGATTCCTTGACTACCCACAAATGCGCTGCTTTGAAAATTTGAATTTTTGTTCTCCCACCTGGGTTTCCAATCATTCCGGGGAGCGGGGCGGAACTCTATAAAAGCTGACATTACTAAATGAGAAATTTTAAAAGTTTAATTTTTTTTAGTTGTTGGATTCTGGTAATGATAAATGATGAATTTTGGGCCCAATTTCAAATTTGATTGGTCACTGGCTGAAGGAAGCGAAGCTTTTTGGAGCATTGTTATTTTCAAATGATTATTTTCGTTTCATTTTTTTCTTTCCTTTCATTATTTATATGTATTCTTTTACCTTTTCTTTCTCTTTATTATAGATTTCTTGTAACCAAAAAAATTCTCGATTTTTCAGCCTTAGGGCTCATCGAATGGAATGGTGACAATTTTAAAATATGTTAAATTCTTAACGGCTGCTCAAAAATAGTAAAATGGCCACAAAAATAGACATTTAGGCATTAGGCACAAAAAATTCATCTTTAGAAACTTCAAACAAAGTGAAAAATGCTTAATTTTTCGTTATTTATCAATGTATCAGTTTTGTTTATTTCTATATAGTATGACAATTAAGCACTTGGTAATAGTTAAGATGGTAGCCCCATTTTTTTCGAAAAATTTAAGTCATAAAAACATGTTCTTAGGGGGTTTCCGGGATCGCTGATTACAAATATGATATTTATTTCGCTCAATTCTGAACCCCGAATCCGAACATTTTGTCAAAATTTTAATTTTTCACATTTTTTTAAACTTTATATGTATTTGGTTTGTTTTTCTATTCGAAAGGCAGTTCTACATCAATTTATGGACTCATCTATCTCAAAAACTTGGATAATTTTTCGGTTCGGCTTCGGTTAACCGAAATGCTGGTAGCCGAAGTGGCCGGTTTCGCTTCGGTTTAAAAGAATTTCCAGAAACCGGTAACCCTAATCGCCTAACGGCACCGCCGCCACCCTTATTGAAGTTAAAAATTCAAAAAATTTTATTTGGAGAAAATCAGTTAACAAATTCTTTCAATCCTTCAAACACAGCCATTTAATGCGTACAAACCAAATATTAAGTTTAAAAAAATTTGAAAAATTAAAATTTTGAACTAGGGGGTGGTTAGCTTTTTTCTGGGGTTAGGTTTTTCAGAAAAACCAGGGAGTGGTTAGGTTTTTTTAAAAGAATTTTGGGAAAGAAATGTCCCGGGAAAGAAACGACGGGAAAGAAGTGTCCTGGGAAAGAAAAGGCGGGAAAGAAATGTCGCGAGTAGTTACTCCGGGCATCATGATTCTTAAAAAAATATTTTGTTTTTCGAATAATGTTTCTTTAACATGCCTAGAATTTATGCTCTACTGCAGTTTACTTGTCCAATTGATTTTTACGCGCCCAATCAAAAAAAAATCTTCAAAAGAACCCCCTAGTTTTTTTTTTGAAAACCCAAACGCCTAATTTTTTTGAATACTCATTTTTTTAAAAATCTAACCACCTAGTTTTAATTGAATCCAAGAGTTTTTTTTTTGATTGGATCCGTAATAATTTATTCATTTGTTTATTAGACATCTTAATGCTGCAGTTAATATGTAGAAACTTGGTTAAAACTTTTTTCGTTCGATTAGCATAAAAGTGACAACTTTTGCTGAAACCTTGGATTTTGTTTCTATTTTTTTTTATTTGACAATTTTTTGTTTTGGAATTCTTGAAAATTTCTTCCTATTTTATCGCTTTATATTTTAAAAATTTTTGTTATGGTTTTTCTATTTTGTAATAATTTATGGGGTTCAATTCAATTACCTTACTTTTTTATACTTTTTTTTAAGTATTATGAAAATAAAATTGCATATTTGGCAAAGGTAGAATATAAATGTTCATTTATCACCACCGCATTTTGACCATAAAACTTTTTTTTAGATGAAATGTATCATATTGCAAGGAAAAAAATCCCATAAACTCTCGTTTCAACCCTCATCTTTGCAAATTTGTAAATATATTCACATAGCAATTGGATGCTATGCAAACATGAAATGTCTGTTGTAAATCAAGTGATCAATTTTCCATTGAATTTCTTAAATTAAAAATTATAAAAAATTGTTAAAGGGATAACCTTTAGAAAAAATAAATTATATTAAGTTTCAAAAAAAAAAAAAAAAAATAGCAAGAAAAAATAAAAATAAAAACAAACTCATAAAGACGAAAACATGAGTAAAAATGACAGAACTATTTCAAATAATTAATTGCTATAAAAAACCAGCCATATCATTATAAAATGAGTTTAAATTGAGAAAAAATTGTTACAATAACGCATTGAAAACGCATTTATTTCACTAAATAGGTCTTTAATATTAAAAAAATGAACTATTTTAATTAATATTTTAATAGAATATTCTTTTTGTGTAGTATTTTTAGAGATATTTTATTAATTTATTTAATTTATTCATTTGGATTTTTGTTTTAATTTTGTTAATTACAAAATATGTATGCAATATTTAATGCGATTTTTACTTTTCTAACGGTTTACTTTTCTTTTTAATGATTATTATAAACAATAAAGGGTCTTATATACTTCACACGGTTTATGCCTTTTATAAGGATATAATTAATGTTTGTTCCTTTAACCCCATGATTTGGCTGCTCAAAATTGGGTAATTAAGCCTTTATGCAAAAAATAAAATGGGTTTTATCGAAGCATATTAACGAAATTTTTTTATATATTTTTTATTTTTATATTTATTTATTTTTTGCTTTTCATTCTGATAGTGAGGTTGGTTTATTTATATTCTTGGTTCCTCCTTCCATCATCAAAATAATAGTGCATTTCATTTAAAATTTGTAAATGATTATTCTATGGCCGATATCCGATGTTATTCCATTCGCTCTAAATGAATTGTAATAATTCACTGAGTTTTGTAAGGAAAATTTATATTTTGTCTAATTAATTATAGTTCTCAGAAATCTGAAGTTTATTTGTTTTGCCGTATATTTTTTAAATTGTAGCTTCTAACAATTTTGGCAAATTAATTTTGTATTTTATATAGATCAAATTTTGTAAGTATGTTCATATTTATTCAAAAACAAAGAATGATTAAATTTTCCCAGAAGGTCTTTGATTTGGACAAAATTTTTCTTATTTAAATTTATTTTTTCTTTTTAAACGCAGTTGTCGACGTATGTTTCGTTGTGGAGCGTATTTTTGTAGACTTAAAAAAATATTTGCCAAATTTATTTTTTATTGCTTCTTTCTTAAGAAAAAATATTTATTAGGAGTGTCTAAGTTCTGTCATGATGATCAAAAAAATATTAAAATCATAATTAGAATGCCAAAAATATGGGCAAAAAAACGCTAAAATGCATGGCCATAAAATATGGGTTTAATATAACGAAAAATAACTAAAGGACCATGGTAATTTGAGCAAACTTTTCCAGATTTTTCTCTTAAAGTAAGCGCTAAAAAATTCCCAAAATTCAAAATAAAAATATGGCTTGTTAAAAGCCCATTCTGTGTTCAATGCTATATGCAAACAGATAATTGTTTGTCTGGAGGATTTTCTAAAAAACATGCAAAAAATAAATTCTCAGTTATGACAGAATTTAGTTGACATTCAAATTTTAAGATTTAATTTAGTTCAAAAATTATTATCTTTTTTTAATATTTTAAGTCTTCCAAAATAGTTTTTTTAAGCTTTTTAATATCGTAAATCTTTGAAAAAAATTAAGGTGCCAAAAAGGTGTGGCAAAAAAAAATTAAAAAAGCCAAATTCTTCTTTTCTGAATGTTTTGTCCATATTTTTTTGTGACTTAATGAATCGTTTTAAATTTTGAAGAGACAAATACAAAGCTTACATGTAATATTATTTTATTTAGGATACCAAAATTGAGGCCTCAAATGAGGGAAAAAAAATATTGATTATATATAATAATATGAAAGGCAGCAAAAGTATAGTGAGAGAATTGGAAAATGATGGTTGGCATCCATTAAATGCCATACCCCACGGCAATCGAAAGATCGATGACCTAGCATCATTTTGGGGAGGGGGGAGGGGGAATTGGAAAATGATGGTTGGCATCCATTAAATGCCATCCCCCACGGCAATCGAAAGATCGATGACCTCAGCATCATTTTGGGGAGGGGGGAGGGGGAAAAGGAAAATGATGGTTGGCATCCATTAAATGCCATCCCCCACGGCAATCGAAAGATCGATGACCTCAGCATCATTTTGGGGAGGGGGAGGGGGAATTGGAAAATGATGGTTGGCATCCATTAAATGCCATCCCACACGGCAATCGAAAGATCGATGACCTCAGCATCATTTTGGGGAGGGGGAGGGGGAATTGGAAAATGATGGTTGGCATCCATTAAATGCCATCCCCCACGGCAATCGAAAGATCGATGGCCTCAGCATCATTTTGGGGAGAGGGGAGGGGGATAACGCACAAAGGCAGTGGGTTTTCTGCATGTTATAATAAGAGGTTTGTAAGTACTCAAAATTTGGTATGACCTGATAGCTCGTGATTCACTTTATCAACTAGACAAATTCCAAAAATTTCATTAAATTTTTAAAGAGATATGCCAATATTTGTAGTTTCTTGCTATTACTTTCTTAATTACTTCATCAAATTTTTCAAGATTTGTATGGCTAATAGAGCCATTCAAAAGGCGTCGGGCGCTGCCTATCGTTGATGAAATTTTTACTTATTTTAATGTGCTACTTTTTTTTTATTAATCTTGATGAATATTCCTGTCGAACAACCCAATTCACAGGTGTCAAATTCGCTACGGTTCTCTTTAATTGTGTAAGTTTTCTTTTTTTTTATCGCTTGTTTCTGTGGTTTTAATATTATTGTTTCCTCAAAAGTCTCTTATTTTTTTTCGTATTTTTTATTTAATAAAATTAAAAATGCAAAGAATTTTTAATAGTAAATTTGAGAATATATAATTTATGTATTTTTTTAACTGCACATAATATTTGAGTAAGAAAAGCGGTACTCCTTTTCTCTTGCATGTTATTTCATCAAATTAATTGAAATTTATTTTCTTTAAATTCAGTCATTTGTTATTATTCGGATATTTAAAATTAATTATTCCATTTTTTTCATTCAAATGGTACGATAAATTTAAAGAATTAAAAAAACTGTCAATATATTTAAAATTCCGGTTTGATAACATTTAAAAAAAAAGTTTTCAGTTTATTAAATTCTTTATTCAAAATTTTTTTCTCTAATTTTTTAGTGAATTTATTCAAAGTCCATTGATTTTTTAGTTTTGTTCATTACATATTGTATATATAATGCTATTTTACACTTTTCATGAATTGCTTTTCTTTTTAATTTGAATCCGACAATTTCTTAAAGAAAGGTAGATAACTCATAAATAGGGCTGCGATTTATTTTGGGTAATAAAAAGATATTAAAAAGTTTCATATTAAAAAGTGAAAAAAATTTAAATTTAATTCCATTAAAGGAACAGTATTTTTCCTTTTAATTCTTTTTGGATAAATATTTTAATTTTTAGCGTTTACCACGAAACAAATTTGAAATTTTGCTTCTTAAATTATTTGGACATTTTTTTTTTAAATTTTTGGCATATAAATTTTTTGATTTTTTTTTATCTTTTAGCGCGAGCCAAGGCGAGGAAATTCAGACTCCGATTTTTTTGCCTCATTGATTTTGAAGATATTGACGGAATGTTCATTTCTTTTTGTGTTTACTTATTATAATTTAAATTTTTTAGAAATTTTTTGTATTTAAAAATATATAAATTAATTTTTAATTGTTTAAATGTTAATGATTTTTTCAATAACAGATGAAATCATTAAAATTTTCTTTTATTAATTATCTATTTTCAAACTGTTAAAATTCATAAATGTAATAAGAAGTGGCAAATATTTACTCGTTTACCACGAAAAAGAAATCAATTTTTATTTATTTTGATTGGTACAACATTATTTCGCATAATTCGATTTCTTTATTTTCTAGAATGATTATTTCTAAAATTATTTTTTTTTTAATTTGGATTTCTATATATTAGGGTGTTACGTTCTGTCATCGTTCAAAAAAAAAATCAAATAAAAAATCATAACATTTAAACAATTTTAACATAAATTTTTGTTCGGTGTTGGCCCATTAGAATTAAACAAGGCTTTGCAAAGACCCTGAACTCTCAAGAAGTGCTACACATAAGGACTGAGCCAAATCCTAAAAATAAAAAGCGAAATGCAATAGGCGTAAAGCCCAAAAAGGCTAAAGATGCGAAAGGCAAATTTTCTCATGCGAAAAGTTAGTAGTATGGGTGAGTCTTTTTTGATATTTTTGAAATATAATATTTGTTTTTTTTTAACTATTTAGACAAAGAATTTGGCTTTTAAATCTTCTGCTAATTAACATACGATAGCACTTGAATTGGTCTATTAGCTTTTAAAATTCAATAAATTTCATTATGTTTTAAGAATTGGTCGTGGTTGTCGAGGTAGACGTCAGAAAAGAAACCTAAAATTTTTCAATTTTCAATGGCAAATGATTAATTTGAATCTGATTTTGGAAATTCCAAAGAATTTAAAGGAATTATGGTCAGTTTGAAACTTACTATGAAAGACATTATAATGAACATTTAAAACAAGGTATAATTCTATTTTTCAAGCCATGCGTACGAATTTTTTCAACTTTTCCAAAAATGTCGGCCGATGGCTTTTTGCGAAACACCCATACAGGCAGTTTTGCATTTCACACGGTATTTGGCAAAGTCACGTAGGTCATTGTCAAATGATACACAATGATTTTTCATAGAATCCAAATCAGCACAATTGTTTCATTTGTTTCACATCCTTTTTTGAACGCTAGACTTCTGCTGCCTTCTTTAAAAAAATGAAAATAGTCTTTTAAATTAATTTATTGAGTTTATTTACCATAAGAATAAACAATGGCAAAGCATGACTGGTTGGTCTCACAATTAGTACCAGAGTATACAAGCCTCTTTTTATTATGGTAAAAACGTTCATAGCATTGAATTGCTTAAATAATAAAAATTTTAAATTTATTTAATGTTGAGTAGGCCAATTGAATCATCACATTCCAATCACTTTTTTTGTTGTTGTGGGTATGTTGTGTTTGAAGACACAAAAACTTATAAATAATTCAATATACAAATACGAAGCTTTGGTCATTTCTTATTAAATTTACTCCTCAAAAAAATTATTGTATTTTTTCTCAAAGGCAACCAAATAATATTCTTGGCCTAATACGTTAGCTCTTCATTAAATTATTAATGGTCTAACCCATCTCACAAAAAAACATTTTCCCATAATTTCCGGTCCCTTTCCATACAATTTAAGGTGTAAAGTTATGTTAAAATCACAGTGCATTAAACAACCGAATCAATTACTATTTTTTATAAATTCAATTTGTAAATTGGTCATCGCGGCAACAGTTCAACAATTTCGATAAAAGTTTAACAAAAAAATCCATCAACAAAAGGTGATCGACCAGAAGAATTTTTTCATCTGTCATAATTGCGGCTCATCCGCTTTGTGTTTTTTTTGACTTTCTCATTCATACGTCTGAAAAGGTGAGGGTAAATTTTTCAATAAACAAATGAATCCAAATATTCAAATAATCAAGCATGCGTTTCGTAAATTCGCCACCCCCCTCATTCGGATTTAAAAAAACAGTTTATTTTAAGAAAATGCCCTAACTTAAATACAGTCTGGTGCAAAAATTGCATCAAGAAAATTTTAAACAAAAAATCATTCTGAAAACTCGCAAATGGCAAGAAGCTGGGCTTAGTTCGCAAACAATTCCTAAAAAAAAGGCTATGACGGTCAAAAAGGGTTTAGCTATTTTCTAGTTTTTAGAAGTTATAAGGAATGATCTGATCGAGTGGGTTTGACTGTATCTAAAGAAAAATTTAAGTCTCTTTTAATAAAAAAAAATCGTAAATTTTTTCTTAAGAAAAATCTTAATAAATTTAAAAAATTGAAATTTGGAAATTTTAAATTTTTTTGAAATTACAATGACAAAAAAGAAGTTTTCATTAAAGATTAGAAATTTTATTTTTTCTATATTTCATAACTATTGTTCGCAAATTTTTGTCTTGGAATTTTCATAAATACATAGATTGAAAAAAAACCCGTTGAGGGGTGAGTTGTGGCGGAATTTACAAAACGCATTAGCACTTATTAAAACATTTTTTTGTTCTTTTGCAATAGTAAATCACCGCGAAATATGCGTCGTCGTCAGTGTTACGCAAATCTTCAACAGAAATTAGTTCAGTGACAATCTTTCCATTAAATTATTATAATTCTGCTGGTTTAAGATTTTAAATTTTCCTGGCACCGAAAATTTTGTCAGCGAACCCTAAGCTTTTGTCCAACCCCTCGGCTTGCAAAAATCTTCACTTTTGGGCGCCAAAATAGTCATCTCAGCCCCATGTAAATGCCAAGCCTGTATTGGCCCGAACCGGTATAGGCTTAACAGGCGCAACGAAGAACCTGGCAAACTCTATAGACTGGGAAAATATTTTGAAAATTTTCAAAATTCCGGGCTAGTCGGCTTATAGGTTTTTCATAGAGATCGAAACCTGAATCAACCAATTAATTGATCAATTAATTGTGAGTTTATTGGTATTTTCTCTATTGATCCTTTATTGATCAATTAATTGATCAATAACAATAAAATGATAAAAAACTTCATTTTATAAAGGAAAAACAGAAATAACAACACCTGATAAAGTACTAAAATTGAAAGCAATGAAAATTCAAATTATCGTTTATAAAATTATAAATTTAATCTGCCACAACCGACCAATAATTTTCAATAATTGTATTTTTCGAGCAATCAATAATGCCAATAATAAATAGTACTTGATCAAACAATTAATTGATCAATTAATTGCTCATTTTATTGAAGTTTCCCATTTTTTGATTATTGATAAATTTTCATCAACCAATTAATTGATCAATTAATTGGTGAATTTATTGCTCCAATTAATTGATTTTTTTGATCCATTAATTGTTTTGTCCGATCTCTAGTTACTATATACGTTATATAGGTAAGGAGTTCGCTTAAAAAAATTAAGGCTCCCGGCCGAAGGCCGGGAGGGGGTCGGGAGTCGTGGAAGGGTTCTGAAACTTTTTGCGTAGAATCCGGGAAAAATCATATAAATAATCTCGAGCGCCACATGAGCGCCAGGAACTGAGTTGCGAGTCATTCGCGCACTCTCAGTTCTACGAAAATTTTTCTTTTTATCCAAATCGAAAAACGCCTGCTGGGAGGAAACCAAATGGATATGTCCCCGAAAACTTTGCCGGCGAACCCTAAAAATACAGCCGATTTTCTGCAATTACTTTTGGATTTCATTTATGAGTAGGAAAAAAGTTAGGTCCGAATTTCTGAAAACTTTTGAATTTCAAGAAAAAAATGCATAACTTCTTTGGCTTCAGCTGCGTTCACTTTGGCTTTCCAGATCCGCCAAATTCCATTGCAAAAAATACTAATCAAGCAATTGAGGAATTTTTCTTTGGCGATGATAATTTGAATTTGCCTCCCGGCCAACTAAATCGGCCAAAGCCAAATACTCCGCCACTTAACAGCGACCAGCAGAAGGTCTTTGATGCTGTTGTTAAGGCAATAAAGTCTGATCCCAAAGATCTGACTGTGTCTCGCCGTTTCTTTATATACGGCGACGGAGGAACAGAAAAAACTTTCCTATTTGGCCAAATCATCCGGCGCTTGCGAAAGCCCCCCTACACCCTCAAAATGCTTGCAACAGCATCCACTGGGTGTGAAGCATTATTGTTGCCGAAGATGACCGTTTTTCCTCCAAAGAGCAGGTCTTTGTGCTGGCGAATTGCCATTTCTTTGCACACTCGGTCGATGACCTCGATCACCGTGTTGTGAAACATGGTGATCTCATCAATGATAATGAGTTGCGCCTCACAAATCCGCCTGACAAAGAAGCTCTCATGCGGAATGCTTGGGAGCTTGTCCAGCGAGACTTCTCTGCCCAGACGGAACGTGGAATAGGCCGTCTTCCCTTAACAGACGCACAGACTCGGACATGCCCCCGCACAGTCTAAGGCTTAAAGTCGGAAGCGTCGTTGTTCTTCTTATCAACAAAAGTGATAAGGAAGGACTGATCAAAAGCACACGCATTGTTCTCGAAGAACTTGGCGATGATCGCCTTATTGGCCGTGTAATCAATAGCAATGCTATTGGCGGCCTAGTGAGGTTCTTCCTTGAAAGATCTCGAAATGTATACGAGGACAAAACGCCTGGCGGAATTAAATATGAGCGTTTGCAGTTCCCAATTAAACCTGCATTCGCTATGACCATTCAAAAAGGTCAAGGTCAAACAATCTGCACTGTCGGCATTGACTTGGAAAGGGAAGTATTTTCCCATGGTCAATTGTACGCGGCTTTCTCACGGGCAACGGACGGTGGAAATGTCCGTGTTAACGCCCCAAACCAAGAGATGGATGCCCAGGGCCGAACCAAAGTGCTGAACATTGTGGCGACCAATAAGCTCAAATTGCAATGAGCGAGCTTTAGTCCAGAGCAGTTGGGCACAGCGTTTTTTTGAGAGATGCCAACCCATTCCCATCTGCATTTATTGAGTGCGAAGATGGTGAGGAGTCTGGAGCGGGGTCATGAAACCGGTCAGCCCTTGTAGGGCCTTCAGATGACTTGCCATTTAGCGCTCAATCGCAAAGCGTGCCAACGCCTGGACTAAAGGGAGGGAGGAGGGCCATGACGTGTGTTGTTAGGGCACTTCCGGTTTCCGTTGCGTTTTTGCAATGTGTCAGCTCCAAACATGTGGAGTGAAACCAAGTGCACGTCGGCTGACGCCAAGATCCTAACATAATCCAAGCCTAGGTAGCGAAGCTCAAAAAGCGCGCAGCGCTTTCCCAAACCCCAGAATCAACTGCTCACACACCCGCTAGTTTTTCATATATATATGTATGGAAAAATTGTTATTTTTAGCTCTATTGAACAGCCCTTTTGTTCATTTTTTATCTTTTAAAAAAAAGTTTGGGTGTTTCCTAAATTCCGCCATTTTACAGTTTTTTCGACAAAACATTCATAATTTTGCTCAAACCTAATTAAATTGCATAATTTTGGTATTGCTCGGTAGCTATTGGTTAACTCTATAATTTGGTTATTTTTATGACAATAAAATACTTCCCATGTAATTCTTAGCTCATTTATAAATTTTTTCAATTTGTTTTTTAAATAATTTTTGAGAAAACTAAAGCGAATGGGGGGAGAAGGTCCGTTAGTGCCGATAGATGCCACCGGGAAGAATTTTTGAAATATGGCTAATTTGTTAACAGATTATAGATATTTGAAGAATTAATGAATAATAAAATAAAATATTTAATTTAATGCTTTAATCATGGGTTTACCCTTCAAAAAATGACTACAATTATTAAACAATTCAGCAAAACAAATAATTTCGCGGTGGCGCCTGTCGGCACCACCAAACATCGTCCCCCTCCCCATTCGCTTAGTTTTTCTTAAAAATGTTTCTCAAAATCCACCAAAATAATCTTCCTTTTTTGTGCAAAATTATCTGTACCAAAATACACCCACCCACCCAGATTATCAAAAATTCATGCATCGGTGCCTATCGGCTTCGCCAACTTCTGCCCCTTTGAATTTTCTAAAAATGAGCCTAAAAAGACCGTGGAGAGCATACTGCATTATCTGATTTTGCTTGCAATTTCTGTTGTTTTCAAAAAGGGGATTTTGATTTTTTTTTTTTTTTGAGTTTTTTGAACATAGCGGCCACGCTAAACTGACCCTTTTCGTTCTAATTATTTGGAATTATTATGCCTTTTTTGCACTTTTTGTGCCTTTTTTCATCATGCCTTCTTGCAAATGTTACTCAGAATTTTCAAAATTTCTCCAGAAAAATAAAAAATAACCCTCTAAGGATCGCCTTTTAAAATTTTTAAAAAGTACTTTAACAAATTCCAGTCTTGTAACTTGTAACACGAAAAAGTATCATTTTTCATGCTTGAAAATATTTAATAAAAATTTTTTAATGCTGCCTTTTTACAATTTGTTGTGCCTTTTTCATGCCTTTTTTTGGAAATTTTTCTGCGTTTTTGGCGATTTTTTATGCCTAAAAATGGCAACCCTATTTATTAACACATTTTTAAGTAAAAAGACAAAATACTGAGAAAAAAATTTCCTGCAGAATTACTTTTTTTCTCTCCAATTTCTCTACAATTTGTCCTCTTAATTCTAATTCTTACCAGTGCTTTTTCGTCGAATTTTGTAGGACCTGAACCCGGAATTTACCGTTTGGGGTCCCCGTTCCCCGATAACTTTGACCGTTCCCATCTCGATCCCCGACATGCCTTCCCAGCTCTCCCCGTTCCCCGATATCTTGTCCCCGAAGGGTCGGGGCTGAACCCTAGTTCTAATCTAAATATGGTTGTACCTTTTTCAACCATGCCACTAACAAAAAGGTTATCAAAAACTTCGAAGTGTTAAAAACAATATAAATTGAGGAATAAACTAATTTGGCTGAATAGCGAAAAAAAAACCAATTAAAAAAACAAATTACTTCGTACTTTTTTTTCGTGCGGCCAGTGATAACGGAAATTTAGCATCTCGTTACTTTCCCTGTCCTTCCATGTGCTCGGGAGAATTGACAAATAGTGTACTCTAGAAGTAATGATGTAATTATTTATTTATATAACATTTTTAGTTATGCACTTAAGCAAGGGCATAAAACTTATTGCTGAGTTCAAAAATATTCCCGATCCTACATAATGAAAAAATCCTTTGTCTGATTGCTAATGATAAAATAAGGTGTATTTAGGGTTCCTATTTGGTCTTATTTTTAAGCAAGGTTCTAATTTGGAGGGTCGAAACTTATTTGTAAAAAATGCTCTTATTCGCCTTCCGTTCTTTTCTGTTCTTATTTCTTATCCTGACGTAAAAAATAAGAACAGCCACTTCTTGAATATTTAAAAAATTTTCCCAGCGGCGCCTGTCGGCATCGCCGGTCGCTCAATCCTTTTGAGGCCATTCAATCTCTGGGAAAAAATCGTTAATAATAAAATAAGGGAGGGTCGACCAATTTCAAATCCCTGACCCGAATTCGAACAAAAAGTCGAAAATTCCGAAAATTTTAGATTTCGATTTTTGAACTTAAAATGACTTAATACATGGAACCCAGCCAAAAAAAACATAATAAATTCAATATTACTATTTTATGATTTTTAGGCCTAAAAAGGAAATCTAAAATTTTTGGATTTTCGCCTTTTGTTCGAATTTGGGTCTGGAATTCAAAATTAGTCGAAATGGATGCCGGAATCGTATCAGCGACCCTGAAAAACCTAGTAAAGGTGTTTACAGAACTTTTTAAATCAAAAAAAAAATTATAAAAAAATTTGCAAAAAAAAAGGGGGAAAAAAGGCTTTTTGGCTATCAAAAAAACCTAAAAAACCAATTAATTTTTAATTTATTTTTTTTTATTGTTTTTTTAGATTTTTTTTTTATTATTTCTTATTAAAAAAACAAAGTATCTCCATTGAATGCACTTTATCAAGTAATTTTCGGGAACGCTATTCTTTTATTTTAAAAAATGGCTACTGGTAAAATTAATGCACCCTTATTTTTATAATTAGCAATTTTTCAAATAAAAGAATTTTTTAATTTTTTCCCTTTGTTTTTTGTTGCTTTTTGTTCAATATTTCGGCCCTATTTCTGTAAATCCTAATTAAATATTTCGGGATTTTCGTAAGAGTAATAAAATAAACCTTTGATCTGTTTGAACAGAATCATCAAAGAGTGATTTGAAGTGTTCCAATTTCTCATCTCCTGCATAAGCATAAACATCTATGCTCAGTTTACATTTTCCTATGAATAAATACTTTGGTTCTTCAGCGTAAGCCTTATGGAAAAGATAGGCAACAAAAATGGAACAAATTACGAACAAACAAATCGCCGTTCTCATCTAAAAATAATAAATTGAATTTGTAAAAATTATAACAATGAACCAGAAAGTTTTTTTTCATTCTCTTTTTCTCTTATACATCTATGTAAACATGTAGCAGCAATTCTTTCTTTCCTCTCGTTTTGATAAAACAATATTTATTTTATGGAGCGCTTTTACATACTGATAATTAGGGTAAGCAAATTATATGCACATGTATATTTTTTCCTGAACTTACATGGGCTTGAAACGCACGAAAAAAAAATGTTTTTAGCATGTTTTAAGCTTTTAGGACGATATTCTATATACAGATTTAAGTGATCTTTTTGAATGTTTTTTTATTGGTTTCCAGAAGATTACAGCTATTGAAAGAATAATCCATTGACTGGAATGTTTTCGCCCATTCAAATCAATGCTGAATGTTTTTGTACGATTTGAAAAAACTATAAGCTTAATCTTAAACCACAAAGCTTAATGATGTTGGCAATAAGTAAACTGTCGGGTTAATGGACTTTTGATCCTTTGCACTAGCTTCTTCACACCGGATTTTTAATAAATATTCTAGTTTTTTAGAGGAAGGAAAAGGGACCAAAAATTTATATGCTATTTAAAATGAAGGTTTTTTAAATTATTATTAAATATAGGTAATGTTTCTAAGATAAAATGAATGAGATTTTGTTATATTTTCATCACTTTCATATGGACTATCTAGTCTATATTGTCTATGCACTTAGGTATATGAAGGGTGTCTGGCCATATAAGACGTGTATATTGGTATTTTATTGCAATGCATTTGATCCGAAAGGTTATATGAGGGGTGTCTGGCCATATAAGACGTGTATATTGGTATTTTATTGCAATGCATTTGATCCGAAAGGTTATATGAGGGGTGTCTGGCCATATAAGGCGTGTATATTGGTATTTTATTACAATGCGCTTAATCAAATGTTCATTTCATGTAAAAATTTAAAATTTTGGCATTCGGGACCACCGGCCCATCAGCTCTAAGATATTTCCTAATAAAGCGTCAAAAATTATAAAATCCAACCTTTTGGTAAGTCCAATTCGTGTTAATCGGTTGCGTAAAGAGAACATTTCCCAAACCAATTCCCAAAATTTTGTTTCCTTTCCCAAATTCGGGCTATGCCACTGAATGGGTGGAAAAATGAAAAAATGGTTGACCGGCACGGCATGCCATTGCAGAAAAATTTTGATTTTGTAGAAGGAAATGAATATAAATGAAAAAGGGAACCGGCTCGGAGCCGATTTGATCAGAATTTTGGAAATGGGTATTATCAAAAGGGAAACGAAAATTAGAACTCGGACCGAGGGCAGTTTTAAGAAAATTTTGTTTACGAAGAGTTTCCGATCGAAAATCACCAAGACAACACGAAAGGAACGCAAAGTTGGAAAGGCAGAAATGAATATAATACGATTCGGAATATTCATTTTCAAAAATTGAAAGAAATACAAAATGGTGATTTCCTAAGTGAAAGAAACCCGGATCAGTATGTTCGCCATTTTGAAAACAGAAAGGGAATGAAAGTAGAAAAATCCGGTTTGGACTGCTCAAATTTTGAAAGTTGGCAAAATTGGAAGGAAGAAAGCCCGAAACAATTTTCAAATGAATTTTGTCACCAAAATCAGATGCACAAAATTTTTGAGAAATCAAATTCAGCCCAACTTTTCCTATTCCAAAATTTAATTTCCTGAGATTTATGGCAGAAAGCCATGAAGTGGTTCGAAATTGAGGTTATGTCACTTCTTTTTGGAAATGCGTGGTCAATGAAGTCATTGAGTGATTCTCCAAATTTGAAAATTACCGGGCTACAAATTTGCCAAATCCGGATTGATTTGTAAAAGATTACTCTGGTCAGCCCCAACAAAATGAGATTTTACAAATGGTGGCAAAACAAATTAATCTTCCCAATTCCGACATTTATTCAGTACTTTTACAATCAAGAATCTTAAATTCAAAGGCCAGTTCAGTAATTTTAATGGTAATTTTTCGCAGTTGGCAATGAAATTCTTCTCGGAAATATCAAAATTTTCGATTTTTCAACAGAAACCAGAGGATAAACACAGTGTTATGGAGCGGCAGAATGTTAATGCCACTTATCATTTGATCGAGTTTGGTGGTACTGGCTTTGTGCAGAATGGTTTAGCAGTTTTCTTCCATCCGATCTTAGTGTTCATTGGAAAATGTTGTACATGGCCAACGGAACTAACTGATTCGGGCACGATAGATCACACGATGACGGACATGACATGATGATGATTGGAAGTAGTGTGGAAAGGGGAGTATTAGAGTTTTGATATGAAGAACGACGAACCATATGACCACATCAATTTGTTGAGGGCTCGCCTTTTCATCTTCGTCGGACGTTGGCCCAATTAGTTTTGAATGTGTTGCCGTTGAGGGTATGTTAACAATAAATTTGGTAGAGACGCGGTTGAAGCTGACGGTGCAAAATTGGAACAAGAAGAGGAATGGTCGATGTTCAAAGTGGGCGGTTCTAATTTGATATCAGCATTTTGATTGTTCGAGGTGGGGGCTTTGACCCAATGTCACAAATTTGGTGTGGGAAAAGAGACGATTCAACGGTGGGCACAACTTCCATCAATGAATTTTGGGGTGAATCGATTTGAGAATTTTCAGTTTCTGTAGACATTAGACAATCAATGGATTTAGGAGGGATGGAAAACCTCAACATTAAATGTTTACGAATATTTAAAATAGAAAATGGTTCAATTTAGGCGTTTTGCGAGTTTCTATCTAAATTGATTCAATGGCGTTGGGGATTGGTTCGTTCAATCAATTCACAATACGCCTGGAAAGCATGCCGAGTGGGCTGAGTAATTGCTAAATCATAAAATGGATATTTCTTTGTTGGCTTTTTATCGAACAAAAACATGGCATGCCAAGTGGCCTGAGTAATTGCTAAGATTTTTTGTTAGGTTTTTAATTATTTTTGCCGTGCTGGTGCATTTCGTAAAAACCGCCACCCATGCGCGTTTCGTAAATCCGCCATTTTCACTGAATTTTCGACTAAATCAAGTCATAACTTTGCTCAAAACCGACCAAATTAAATAAATTTGGCATCATCCGATAGATCTTGAATAGCTTTATTAGCTTGCTAAATTTCAAAAAATTACAATAACTTTTGAAAAAATAGTGGCCAAAAAAGGGGAAGAAATGACCATAACTCTTGAAAAAGTAAACAAATTTTTTTGAAATTTAGTAAGCTAATAAAGCTATTCAAGATCTATCGGATGATACCAAATTTATTTAATTTGGTTGGTTTTGAGCAAAGTTATGACTTGATTTATTCGAAAATTCAGTAAAAATGGCGGATTTACGAAACGCGCATGGGTGGCGGTTTTTACGAAATGCACTAGCACCATTTTTGCGAGCATTTCCTAAAAGCACTAATATACAATAATTTTTCGTAAGTTACAAATGGAATAGCACTTTTTTTAATGGGAACGCTCGATAAAAAATTATAGAAAAAAACAATAAAATTTTTTGAAAAATTTCGTTTATTTTCTACTTAAGTTTTGAAATGGAAAACTTAAAGTGATTTTATGGAATAAACTGAAAAAGGCCCTTTCTTCTAAGGGTTCGATCTCAGTTAATGAGCTGTTGTAAATGCAATTAAAAAAAATTACTTTTGGGTTAAGTATTAAATGGGTACTCCCAAATAATTAGAGAGGCTAAGCAAATGGTATCCCTTTTTATTTGGTTGCCATCTCTGTCAACTTTTTGTAATAATTTATACAAAAGTACAGTTTTAATTATTTAACTTTTCTTAACCTCAACCAACTTAAGGAATTTTTATATAATAAGAAGGCCCTTAAATTGGCGCATTTATGAAACGTACTAGCATCAAAATAAAATCACTATAAAATTATTAAAATCAGACGTGAACTCTAACAGCAATGTACAATTAAATTCTTTTTTATGAACACTAAAGAGAGAAGGTAAAATGCTAATAATGCAGAGGTCGCATTTGTACTTATTTGTAACTGTTAAGAAATCGGCCATAAATTTTCAAAATTTCCCCGGTGGCGCCTATCGGCACCATCGTACCCCCCACTTCCGTAGTTTTCTCAAAATTTATTTAAAAAAATTCTCAAAAATTGGTCATTTTTGACAAGTTTTGTTACCAAAAAACACTCAACTTTTCAAAATTTTTCCCGGCGGTGCCTATCGGCACCGCCAATTCTTTCGTTTTCAAAATAAAATTTCATTTCTCATTAAAAAGCCGGAATTGCTCAGAAAAATTGTTGGAGGAGAAAAATATGCACCGGTTACTGATTTTGATGAAGAAAAAGCAAAATAAAGCTTCAAAACAACGTTTTCAAAAAATGTACTTATTTTTGACCCCTAAAACTTATTTTTGACCATCGATGTACTTATTTCGGAAAATTTTCGATGCGACCTCTGTAATAATGTCAACTTTATGATGGTCAATTAACAAATATTTTTAGGTAACTCATATGACAAAAAATTAGGAAATTAATTAGTTTCACATAAAATTGAATATTTTATTAATATTATTTAAAATGCTCAGCAAATATAAATAGAATTTCTATAAAAAAAGCTTTTTAAAAGAATCATATTTTAAATTGTTATTTAATTTTATGATCAAATATTTGTTCTTTAATGCGTCCAATTATTGTGCAATGAAGTTGAATTAATATGCTGTTGTTGAATGCCGCCTTTTTTGATGCCAATGTTCACCAAAAAGGAATTAATTTCTGCGCGATATAAAGAGCTAAATTGTGAAAAAAAAAAACTAAATTTTCGAGAAGAATATTTATATATTAGATTTAAAATTGTTAAAATAATTAATCATTTATTTAAATAAAAACTATTATCAACGGCGCTAATTAATTAGTTTTTAAACAAAAAAATAAAATAAGTGCCTTTTTTTTGACCGAACGTCAAAAAAGGTCATAGACAAATAATGCTACCATACAAAAGTAACTAACCAAGAGATATCAGATACGGTGCTAGGTCGTTTCATAAAACCGCCACTTTGGGCGTTTCATAAATCCGCCATTTTTACTGAATTTTCTACTAATCTAGTCATAACTTTGCGTAAACTCAACCAAATTGTACATTCTTGGTAAGGTCCAATAGCTAGCTATTGGTTAGCTCTATTAGCCTACCAAATCTCAAATAATTTGATTGAGATTTACAAAAGTTGTAGCCACAAAAAGTGCAAAAAACTCATTTTTATTATCACAAAAAGAACTAAATTTTTTGAAATTTAGTAGGCTAATGGAGCTAACCAATAGCTATTGGTACATACCAAGATTATTTCATTTGGTTGTATTTAAGCAAAGTTATGTTAAGTTTTTGACGAAAAACCTGCGAAATGGCGGAATTTATGAAACGCCCAAAGTGGCGGATTTTATAAAACGACCCAGCACGATCAGATACAACTTCCCAAAATAAACAAAAACACAGTAAAAATGTGCCCCTATGAAATCCAACTTATTTAAAAATTGAAAATTGAAGAATTTCCTTTTTTCGTGATAACAAAAAAATTAAATATTTTTTTTTTACCTGAAATAATAAAGTGTTGGTGCATTTGCTGATGCCGTAATGCATGAAGAAAGGGTTGAAAAGCCAATGCTTATATAGGTATTTATGAAGGGAGGGAATTGAACAAATTTTAAAAATTCGCCAAGATAAATGGCCGGAATCCATCCAACAGTTTCGAGAAAAACAAGGAAAAGCAGAGAGCGCAAAATGCTTTTGGAGAAATTTTGAATAACTAAAAATAAAATAACTTAATAATTTATAAAAAAATTCATTTTATTTAAATTACTATTAAAAATTGGCCCCTTTTTCTATATTTAATTTAAACAATTTTATTTATAAACTTTTTTTTTTTGCTTCATTTACCTTTTTTGAATTTTAAAACTACAAAAATTGCTATGTATAAGATGCACAACAGAATATGCATAATCAGTGATCGGTTAAACGAAATCGTATAAAAGAGACCCTTTGTGCTGATATCAGCAACCATGCACATGACCATTCTAAAAAAATAATATTTGCATAAATATAAATTAATGGCTATGCCAAATGGTGCTAACAAGGGGTAAAAACCCGACTCGTACTGGTCCAGCTCGTACGACCCTGACTCGTACTGGTGACGTGTTATAAGTATAAGGAGACTGTCTAACTCCCGCTGTCTGCGCTCCCATGCAAAATAGGTTTAAAAAAGTACGAGTCGGGGTCGTACGAGTTGGAACAGTACGAATCGGGGTCGTACGAGTTGGAACAGTACGAGTCGGGGTCGTACGAGTTGGAACAGTACGAATCGGGGTCGTACGAGTTGGAACAGTACGAGTCGGGGTCGTACGAGTTGGAACAGTACGAGTCGGGGTTTGTCCCTAACAAGGGAACCTCGCGAACTGTAAGTCGAAAAATGCTTATGTGTTATATGTATAACATTGGATTGAGCAGAGTCGATTTGTATTGTGAATTTGTAATTTTATTTCCCGACAACAACTAACCAAAAAGTTATAGGGCTTGAAAAACCAAAAATTTCGTGCCTGAGTTAAGGGTTTTTTCATATTCTTTAAACGTCATTAATTAATATTCATCCCTAAGGTAATCATAAAATTGTTTTTAATCACTCATTAACACTTTATTATTAAAACTTTTAAACCCCAAAATATTAATAAATTGAAATTTAAATTACGTGTCAATGTCGTGATAAGCGGAATAGCACAACCAGATCAAGAATAAATTTGTCATCACAGACGAAAACAAAAACATGACATGAAAATTCTTAAATTTACCATTCTTAAACCTGTAATAAAAAAGAAATCAATTTTTTAATTAATTAAAAAGATTTTTAAATTTCAATGTAAGACAATTTTTTCCAAACCAAATTGGGAATAGCACACTTTCCAGACGTTCAAGCCCAATTTGGAACATCAAACTGAAGGACATCAACACGGAGAAAATTGGCACCGCCTGCAGGTAAAAACAGGTTGAATTTGGCACAAAATTTATGCCAAAAACTGCGATCAGAAAAGTGATGTGTGTGTTGAGTTGGAACAATGCAGAAAAGAAAGAATCCAACGCCAGCAGCATATTGCATGTTTTTCGGAGCCTTCTGAATGAAATCAAGGTAATTTTTCTCCTTCAAAGATTTGTCATAATTTTTATCAGTAGCAAACAAACCAATTATTCTTGGTATCATCCGACCGGACCGGGCCGTTTGAATCAGATACTTTTTTAAGGCGTCATAAGGTTATATATGGCCAAAATATTTATGGCCAATATCTTTTTTTTAAATTTAAATAGATTTATAAGTTTTGAATAGATACAACAAATTCGAAGCTATCTCACCATATCAGGATTCCTTAGTTTGGTTGCTTTTGAGAAAAGTTAGGCCAATTTTTAGGAAAATTAGCAAAAATGATGGAATTTAAGAAACAACTTAAATGGTACCATCGTACTTTGATTTTACTGTAGCAGCGACCAAAATGGCATTGAAAAGAATGCCAACCATTGCGATAGCGCACTTTGCACCCATGATCAGCCACATAACCGCCGTATGGCCCCCATTTTGGCGAAATAATTCAAAGTATGTAATTGCTTGTTTTGTTGAATCATTGGAAGACATTATTCTGAAAAAGTAATAAAGTTTATTGCCTATAGAGACCGGACAAGAGGTTCGGTCGATTTTTTTAGGTAAAAAGTAAGAAAAAAATCAGTGATTTTTTTTTAATTTCGGTCGATATGATCGGGTTTTTAATTTTTTCGTTCGGTTTTTTGGTAAAAATCAAAAAAAAAACGGAAAAAAGTCGACCGAGCCGATCTCAAGTTGTCAGGTATACAACGAGTAAATCTCAAACATATTTTTCATAAAACATATGTAGCTTAAATTCGTCACTATTATAAATTGATTGCAAACAGGTTATGGACTTTTTATAGAGAATTAACAAATAAATTTATTAAGCAACACTTTGTGTTCGGAAATTTTTTTTGTCTCAATTTAACCGTGAGAAGTATGAAAAGTAGGAAACAAATTTACACTTTGCATTATTTATTTTAGACATACTGTGTATTTGGGCTAAGTAATGCTTATGATTTTCTAATGTTTGAAAAAATGCGTGATAATTTCAAGAAAACATTTTTTTTTTAAAAGTACATTAAGATTGCGACAAAAGGATACAAATCTTTTGAAAAAAAGAGGGCAAATTAAAGGTTTTCAAAGAATTCCGTAATTTGTTTGCCTAATAGTTTTTTGTTTATAAATTATTTCTTATCCCATTAGTCGCAATTCTTTTAAAATTAAAATTCCTTAACTTTTGGTCTAAGATAGCTACCCTAACCGATCAGATTACTTCTTCATAGAGTTTCTGAAAACTCGAGAATGGTCAGGGTAAATCCGAGAAAACCCCTACGAGGGTGTGAAAAATTTTTCCAGAAAAGATTTAATCGAAAACCGAAAGAGTGCAAAATTAATTTTATGAAAACAAAAAAACATTTAAAAAAATCTAAATTATCCTATAAGGTGGAATTATAGAAAGAACACCACTTGTAATGAACAAAGCATCATTTATTTTTGCAAATATTCAGTTCAAAATACATAAATTGGGCTTATAAACTACAAAATTAATATATGTTAACACATTATTATGCCAAAAATTTGTCATTATCACCGTAGCTTATAATTCTCTTTTTTTATCCATCGGACTGGTTGATCATTTAACTGTTCTGTTGTTAGCCTATTTTTGTGCCGGAAATTATGCAATTTTTGCCATCACCACTTGACCCGACGTCGTAACTGCGCAGCATTGGCGGTTCCTTCTGCTGGTCGTTGCCATGGAAGAGGGCACACATTTCTTGGAGCCGTTCACTAGCACATTTTTGATGGTCGCCTGGTCGCCATAATTTTGGTTGATGCCACACAACAGTGTTTTGAGCCCGTTTACTGTGATATTCTCCAGTACAAATTTGCGCTTTTGGCATTGCCTTTTACAATTTCCACATGCACGGACCAATTTGCCAATATTTTCACCCTGAAAAAACGGTGCTGGTGCGTTTCTTAAATCCGCCATTTTTACTGATTTTTCGTATAAATCATGTCATAACTTTTCTCAGAAGCAACTAAATTAAGAAATCTTGCTATTGTACGATAGCATTTGAATTGCTTTATTAGCTTACTAAATTTCAAAAAAATTCGTTATGTTTTTCAAGAGTTATGGTAATTTTTTTCACTTTTTTACTTATTCTTTATAGGAAAGTGAATTAAATTTTTTTAAATTGTCATAGGTGGCGGAATTTAAGAAATGCACAAGCAACAAAAAAAAACATAGCTGATAGGCATGCCCATAGTGGTAGAATTTATGAAACGAGCTAGCACCCCTAAATTTGAAATCCAAATCCACATTTTCATAAAATTTAATATATTAAATATGCTAAGTCTATGGTACCTTGACGTCTAGGTAAAAATTCAATTAGATTTACATAACATTAGTGTACCGTGTCTAGGTAATTAAAAAAAAATTTTTTTTTAAATGCTTAGACCGGAGAAGCCATGGAATAATTCAAAACGAAAAGCAGGACTTTCAAAAAACTTCACAAAAAATTCGAATAAATTTTCGAGTAGAAAGGAACATACACCAATCCTTCCAGGTCATACAATAAAGTACAGAAATTTTGCCAAAAAAATTGACATGCCTTTATTAAAAAAAAGCCTTACATAAATTTTTGGGAAATTTTTCTTTTTCCTATCTGTGACGGCGCTAGGGCGTAAAATTATATAAAATTTAAGAAAGTTATGGCGGTCAAAGTGAGCTTTTGCCCATATTTTTCTTAAAACTTAATCAAATTATTTGAAATTTTGATGACTAATAGACCTAATCAAAGGCTATCGGAAGATACCAAAATTATTAATTTTGGTTGCTTTTGAGCAAAGTTATCAAGAATTATGTTCTGAAAGTATGTACAAAATGGCGGAATACTGAATGATCCACCATTTTTGTTACCAGTCGTTTTCGACTTATTCAGATGACCAAATTTTTATTTGTTCAACTACTTTTTCTTCTTGTTTTTACCACAAAATTTTTGACTGTCAGCGTGCCACCGCCGTTCATTTGAAACACTTTGTCCTTGGCATTTTTAGCACCGCCGCCCGTCACCAAGAAATTGTGCGCAGCGCACGCGCTGGTCCGAAATGTGGCCGCATCTTCGCCCACCTTTTCCCACCACACATTTTCCAGGGTACACCCGTCATAGCAGTGAATGCCGTCCGCCCCGTTTTGGCCAATGATCAAATTTTTGATCACCGCCCCTTTGCTGGCAATAATGACCGGTTTTTGGCCTTCCGATTGATCACCGGTGCCCAAGGCGGAGGAGGCGGTCAACCGTTTGTTGCCAAAATCTCTTGTAATGCCTAACACATGGATTGTTGCCGTCACTGTTTCGTCACTTGTGGCTTTGGGCCATATGCCATGATTTTGGGCCAAATTGGCAAAGACGATGCCAAGAATGAGGAACGAATACATATTTGAAATTAATTGGAATGTTTAAATAAATTAAGAAATTTGATATTAGATTAAAAATTCTTTTTGCCAATAGACTAAATTTATAGAACGCTCGACATTTGTTTAAACAATTTTGTTTAGGATGAATTTAAAGCATTGGCCAAAATTTTCAACAAAATTGTTTAGCTGTGGCTTATTAGAATGATTAGGCCAAAATCCAAAATTTTGGCAACTTCCGTACAACAAATTCTTAGATTTCAAATTGAACTTCAAACGAAATTAATTGTATTGATTGGAATTTGAAAATAATTTCCCAGAAGTTTATTTCTTAACGGATTTGCTTGTTTTCATTTTAATTTTGTACCTTTTTATGTGTTCTTTCATAATAATTAAATTAATATGTATTTGCATCATTTTTTTTGACCATTTATATTCGCATTTCAAAATTAATAATCAGTTTTTGAATTTCATGCAAAAGTAAAATCTATTTTAGAATTTGGCAATCGTTTCTCTATTTCTGCTTTAAGCATCCGGGCGCAGCTCAACTGGCATACTGTAAACGCCGTATGGTAAGAGAAGCAATCCTTTGTTGAATTTGGCATATCAATCGTTCCTCAATTTCTACTTCAAGCATCCGGGCGCAGCTGGCATACTGTAAACGCCGTATGGTAAAACCGAAATACGGAATAGAACCGACGCCCTCAGTCCGTACTTCACATCATATGAAGAAAGAAGCTATCATTACAATAAGACGGGTTTATTATTTGGTTGTTTGTGTAAGAGTTCTTGTTTTTCGTCAAAAACTTGTCATATCTTTGCGTAAGCTCAACCAAATTGTACATCTTGATATGGCCCGATAGCTATTGGTTAGCTCTATTAGCCTACCAAATGTCAAAAATTTTGATCAAGATTTAATAAAGTTGTAGCCATAAAAAGTGCAAAAAACTATATTTTTCTCAAAACTTAATCAAATGTTTTTATGAAACAACCCAGCACTACCATAATAGACCTGCTTGGAAGATTTGGACTGTGTTGGCGTTTTTTTTTAATTTGGGTGTATTTTGTAACTGATTTTGCACAAAAATTAAGTTAAATTAGAGTAAAATTTGAGAAAATCTAAGGTAAAAGGGGTCCGGTGGTGCCGATAGGCGCCGCCGGGGAAAATTTTTTTAACAATTTGTGTCTGATCTGCTAATGGATTTGGCTTAAAAATTTTTATTTTTTTACATTTTTGGGCAAAAAGCCGTTTTCAAAGGATGAAAGCCAAAAATAAAGGACGTCCTTTGAAATAAAGGACGAATCCGAACCCTGGTTTATTTGCTTACCTGTGCTTGTTTGCATTCTTCATTTCGCGTCAATTTGTCGTTGCGAGAAATTTCCTGAAAATTTATATATATATTTCAAAATAAAAAATGTTTTTATTTTAATATTGAAGACTTAGTATTATCCATTTTTTTACCAAAATTTTCTCAAAGACTTTCAGTGCGCCACCGGCAAAATTGGCAGATATAAATTTGTTGTATGAGTTCCAAACTACATCAATTGAATCTTGGAAGATTTTGTATTCTTCCTAAATTGTTCTTTATTATTTGATTATAAAATAAAAAATTTTAATCAAATCTTGGCATTCGAAAACTGCCTTTGTTATTTGTTTAAATATTTTTTATTGCTAACTTGCCATTCTTGTTACTCCATGCTCGGCTATTTCGCAAAAAATTATTTTTTGAAACTTTGAATAGCCACAATACTCAATCATATTTTTAGAAAATTATTTTAATCGAGACGATGAAGAGCTATTAAATGATGATACCAATAGATTGTTTAATTTTAAAAATTATGACAAATTTCTGGTTTTAAGTGTAAAAAGGGCAAAATTTTTTATCATTTTCTCATAGCCAGTGGAATTTTACGAAACGTACGAACCGCACCAGGGATTGGACGGAATTCCGATTTCCGACGACCGATTTCCGAAATTTTGGGAATTTTCGGCAAAATTTTTTACCCTTTTTTACTATAACAAATCTCAAAAAATTCCCAAAATTTACCTTTTGAAATGATTTTCACTTAACCAACATCGTACCTATTTAATTGACCATTTTATATTGATTATCAAAATTTTTCTTAATTTTATTGTCAAAATCCGATCTTTCTTTTTTTTTAGTGAATTTTTGAAATTTTGAAGGCTCGGAATTCCGATTTTCAAAATTGTTTTGGGCGTCGGCTCCCAACCCTGAACCGCACCTTCACCCCCCTCCCCCTCCCATTTTTTCACGGAATTTCGATTTTCAAAATTGTTTTGGGCGTCGGCTCCCATCCCTGAACCATACCTTCACCCCCCTCCCATTTTTTCACCTTAAGTTCATTGTCTTCGGCCCATTTGTTCAACTTTTCTTTCAGCTGTCCTTTTGTAGTGTCCCCGTTGTCCTCATCAATGATTTGTTTGTATTCCACTTTGGCCTTATAATTAAAAAAAAGACATTTTTTATTTAATACTAATAAATTGCATGTCCAAAGATATTTCACCAGACATTCGCTTTGATAATTTTTGCAATTAATCCGATTTTTCCCAAACTATCGGAAATCGGAACTAATTTGTTCTTTTTTCTTTCAGAAAATGTCATCCTTTGGGGTGTACATTTTCTTCCGTCTTTGACTCGGGGAATGGTGTCGGGGTACGGGGAATGCGGGGAAGACTAAGTCGGGGACGGGGAATTCCCCGCAAAAGGGCCATGTCGGGATCGGGGACGAGGTCGGGGTCGCAACCCTAATTTAATATTTCGTTCAAAAATTAAACGTGCCAAAATTTAAATTTTTCGATAAATATAAAATTTGTTATTCCCATATGGACTAAGCCTAGAGGGGTGCAAATTTATTTTCATTTTAAGTTCTCAATAAACCAGGCAAAATTTTTAAATCTTTTTCATTATTCACACAGGTTGTATGTACATAAAAATTCACATACTAATTTAAATATATGCAGAAAATTCTGTCTCGTCAAATGCCAATAATTAATTTTATTCATTATCGTTAAATAAATTTGTTGATCGCATTAATTATGATTAATTTGTGTGATTGATTTAATGATTGGATTACCCGTCTCATTTAGCGGCATAGCGTCGATAAAAATGCACAGCACAACACCAATAAAACCCAATAAAAAGAATGTTTGGCGCATTGTAAAAAATCTTAGTCTTTAAAACAATGCATACATTGAATTGCCTGACCCCTCTTGTCGATATCCCTTGAAAATGAAAAAAGAAAAAATTATTCGTAACATTCAAATTTTGGCATTTTGGTAACATATTCAGCACTTTTTAAATCAATTTTCCTATATTCTTAAAAACTGAGTTTTTTGTTCACTTTTCCCATTTGGATTTTAATATCACCCATATTTTAAAAGTTATTGCTATAATATTTATGCATTTTTTTAATTAGCAAAAAATGAAATTCGCAAATGTCCCAAAGATTAATGCCAAATTTTTTATAAAAATCCATTTAAATTCGCATTTAAAAATCTACCCTGGTCCTTCAACAAAACAAAACAAAAAAAACAGCAGCAACAAAATGACCTTAAATTCTCATATCTGTCAACTAAGATTTGTCTTTAAATGGTGTTTTTATAAAAAAATTCTAGAAAATTTGGTTTTTTCGAAGATCGTTCATTTTACATAAATACTTTCACAAACTTCTTCCAATTTTTCTTAAAAAACATTTAATATTTTTATCTTTGGTCATATCCAACATTTTCGCTATTTTTTCTCGTCGACGATTTTTGGCAAAAATACGATACGCTTAAAATTACGATTCATGATTTTGGCCCAAAACACGATTATTCACGATTACGATTACGATTACGATTATTTTTTAAAAATTTGTAATTTTTTACATAGTCAAACAGGAATGCCATTTTTTCCCTATTTAAAGGCATTTGCCCCTTTTTTAGGGTTGCCTTATTTTTTACTTCCTGAATTCTTATACAAAATGCCTAATTTCAGAATTATTTCTTCATTTTTAGGCTTTCCAATAAAAAAAAATGTCAAAAGACATTATTTTTTATACAATTTTTTTCTGTAAATTTTATTTAACTTCTCAAAAGTTTCTCCGGCGGCGCCTATTGGCACCGCCGGACAGCATTTACTTATGATTTTTTCAAAATTTATCTTAAAAATTAGTAAATATTCTTAAAAATAGGCTAAAGAATACTTCAAAATTAACCATTTTTGAGCCATTTTTGTTAATAAATGTAAAAAAAAATTTATAAAATTTTCCCGGCGGCACCATATTTTTCGTTACCATTTAGGGCAATTTTGGAGTCTTTAACTTTTTTGCTTTGAAATTAGACTTATTTTAAATTCGAAAAGGGAAGGGTAAGCGGTGCCGATAGGCTCCGCTGGAAAATTTTTGAAAATTTGAGTGGTTTTTGGTAACAAACTTATGCACAAGTAAATGAGTAATTTGACGAATTTTTGAGATAAACTTAAAGAACCCCTAGACAATGGGTGTCCCCGGTGGTGCCGATAGGCGCCATCGGTGGAAATTTTGAAAATTTATGGCCTATTTGTTAACAGATTTTCCCCAAAAATGGTCAATTTTGGGTCCTTTTATTGAAAAATTCCACTAAGGATTTCAATGTCCGGCGGTGCCGCCGGGAAAATTTTTAATAATATTAATGAAATTGCTTCAAAAAATTGGAAAACCGTAAAATTTTCTTATTTTTAACCTCAGATTAAGAAATAAGAACAAAATAATAACAAAGGGCTGAAAAAGGAACACCTTAAAATTGTGTGAAAACATTTGTTTAACGAAAAATTTTTCATAAATTAATTTTGTCTGGCTACCAAATTGTCCTCCAAAAGATCGATTCTTAGGGGTGTATTAATCGTGTAATCGTGGCAAAATACGACTACGATTATACAATTACGATTACCGCCCAAAACACGATTAATCACGATTACGATTACGATTACGATTCGCGACATCCCTGCTCTACACCTCCTCTAAATACCAAATCGAATAGGATGGAAAATTTTCAAAATTGTTAAGATTGAAAATTTTTTTTCACTTTTTGTGTTCATAACCTACATAAAACTTAAATGAAATTTTTTTAATTTTGGAAGGCTAATAAAGTTAAGTAATAGCTATCGGAAGCTACCAAGTTTGTATAATTTGGGTTGCGTTTGAGCAATGCTATAACGAGTTTTTCCAAATTTTTTATAAAAATGCCCTTTTTACGAAACGCCCATGTTGGCACTTTTTACGAAATGTCCCAGCACCGCCTATCGGCACCATTGGCCAATCTTATAATGAAAACTCAATTTAATTCCAACTTTTAAAAAATATGTGATTTTCAATTTCAAAACTGCCCAAAGCCATAAAAAATACTATAAACAAACACAAATATATTTTACTATAAAAATAAATTTTAATTCTTTTTTGAATGAATAAAAAAAAACATTAATTTGCCCACAATTTATAGTAATTTGACAGATGTTTTTCAGTTAGTCCTTTGATTTGTCATTTAATTACACTTAAAGTTTTAGAACAACTTTTGTTATTTCATTAGTAATAAATTGACTTTAAATTGCCAAATTCTTTGGTTAAAAAATTGTTTACACAAAAATATGACCAAATTGACAGGAATTTATTTATCTATAAAAAATGCTAAGGCTGTGGCAAAAAAAAACAATAGCAATAACTATTCAGCGGGTACAAAGTACGATTGTAAATCAATTATCACCATTAATTCGAGATTTTAAATTAAAAAATGAATTTTTTTTATTACTAAATAATTATTTGAATTTTCTTAATGGACATATGACTTGCTAAAAATTTTTAAACATATATTTACTGAATATTCCAAAAATTGAATAGTCCAAAAACCGACCAAATGGAGGATAACGGGAATTGTGTGAATGTCGAACAAGGTGCTAGGTCGTCTTTGGGCGTTTCATAAATTCGCCATTTCGCAGATTTTTCATTAAAAACTTGTCATATCTTTGCGTAACTCAACCAAATTGTGCATTCTTGGTATGGTCCGATAGCTATGGGTTAACTCTATTATCCTACCAAATTTCAAAAAAATTGATTAAGTTCTGAAAAAGTTGTAGCCATAACAACTGCAAATAGCTCTAATTTTTCTCAAAACTTAATCAAAATTTTTGAGATTTGGTAGACTAATAGAGCTAACTAATAGCTATTGAACCCTACCAAGATTATTTCATTTGGTTATCTTTGAGCAAAGTTATGACCAGTTTTTGACAATCTGCGAAATGGCGGAATTATGAAACGCCCAAAGTGGCGTGTTTTTATGAAACGACCTAGCACGGTCGAACAACAAAATGAAGGCCCAAAATTCGAATATGGTTTTACAAATTGTCATAAAATTAATTAAAAATTATATATCTAAATACCGTACAGAACAAATAATATTTTATTATTCATAAAAATGCAACATTTAATTTTATTTTATATAGTAAATTATAATACCCTATAATAAGAGTTGTTTCATTGTTTTTGTTTTTTTCATAATATTGTCGACATTGTGACAAAAAAGGTGTAAATTAAAAAAAATTCCTCGCGTTATTTTACCCAACAAATTATTGCCTAGATATAATTTTTATCAGAATATATTTGTGTACGCGACCGGTAGACATTCAGGCGCTGGGCCAATTCCGCTGATGCCATACGGTAACAGTGGGATCATATTTCGTACCCGCAATTTCAGTCCGTCCAACACATCCTGTACAACAGAAAAATAATAATAAAGGATTCAAAATTGAGGAATCTCGAAATTCCGAACATTTCTCGACTTAGAAGAAATTTTTATGCATGTACATAAAACAAAAAAATATTTGAGGGTTGACATTTATCGGGAAATTCCTCAAATAAATAATTTTTTTAATTCCTTTTTATCTATTTAAAAAACAGTAGAATAATTGAAAGCTCACTTTTAAAAGTTTTTGGAAAATTGTCATTTTTGAACATCTTTTCGGCATTTTCACTCAATTTCTACGCATATTTTGTCATTTTTTGGGTTTTTAGCTTCTTTTTTTTTGCCATGGATAAAAAATAATATCTTTGGCATTTTGTTCAAATCTTCGTTTGAATGATAAAGGAAAATTTCACCTGTGCTTTTCTGCACTCTTCATTGCGTGATAGTTCATCATTGTGAGTGATATCCTTAAAATGTATGCAATTTAATTTAAAAGTTTTTTTTTTAATTCTATGTCAAAAAAAAAACAAAGCAAAATATTTTTGATTATTTGACTCTAACTCATAATTTGTTAAAAAATTATTTACACTTCAAAATTTTTAAGAAACCACATTATTATTATTAGGGCCAAGTTGTATGATTTAAAAAAATAATAAAAAGTATTTTTATTCAAAGGAAAAAGAATAATCTCAAACAGAAAATAAAAACTCGAAAAATCCAAAACATTTTTAAAATTATTAGGTCACTAGTTAATGATGTGTTCTTACCCAAATTTTTTTGAACGCTTTTAACGCATCGCCGCCAAGATTTGCCGTCATTAATTTATAAAATCCATCTGTTTTCTGCTCGTGTTCTTCTTCATACATTTCATATTCATCCTAAAACAAAAATGCCATTTTATTTTAACCCTTAAGCTAGGTAATGAAATTTTCAATTTAAAAAAAATTGGTCTTCAAAGTGCCGATTTTAGCAAAAATGGCAATGGATTTTTGAGTTCAATTGTCATGAGACGTGGATTACATTTTTTCAATATTCTTGCAGCCCACAATTTATATTCCGAACCCAATATTGGCATGTGAATTCTATTTTCCTTGTTCCAAAAATAGGCCAAGGAATTTCGATTTCTTATAAAATTTTCGCATCGTAATTTAAAAAAAATTGGTGCTAGTGCATTTCGTAAAAACCGCCAACCATGCTCGTTTCGTAAGTCCGCCATTTTCACTGAATTTTTGACTAAATCAAGTCGTAACCCTTTTCTCAAAAAAAATCAAATTAAATAAACTTGGTATCATCCGATAGCTCTTGAATAGCTTTATTAGCCAGCTCAAAAAAATTGGTCTTGAGGCCATTTTCCAATTTTTTAGCCATTATTTTTTCAAAAGTTATTGAAATTTTTTGAAATTTATAAGCCTTGTAGAACAAACCAATGCCTATTGCATGATACCAAAATTATTTAAATAGATTGCTTCGGAGCAAAGTTATGACTTGATTTAGTCGAAAATTCAGTGAAAATGGGCTATATCCTTGATACATTGAAAATGTATACATTCTATTGAATATATTATATTCATATATTGTTTACTCTCATGCCATGGCACTCGGCCCATCTCAAGCGCAACGTTTTCAGTTCGCCCTTAGGCATTTGGCCTCTGTCATCGGTGAATATTTTCCAGTATTCATGGCGTGCTTTTTCGCTTGCTTCCTGCACATAATCGGGCGTCGGGCCTTGGGCCAAAAATGGAAAATTATTTGTTGCTGAAGGAGAGGAGCGTGACGACGACGACGAGGAAAGTTGTTGCGATTGTTGAAAGTCGGAAATAAAAATAAAATATATTCAATTATAATTTATTTTTCTAAAATTTTCAAGGAAAAATTTAAAATAAAAAAAAAATTTTGGCAAATTAAGCTCCTTAAATTTTTTTTTATTATTAGCTATTTATTCAATTGGCAAATAATCATTATATTTACAAAATTTAATTATTTTATTTTAATTTCCCCAGTAATAAATTTAAATGTATTAATATAAATAAGTATAATAAATATTGTCTAATTTTATGGCTGCAAATATTGTTTTTAATTTAAAAATTTAAACCTTTGAGGGGGGTTTCCATTCAAATGTACCTGTTTTTGTGCCATGTTCCGTGTTGTTATGTTTATGCTTGTTAATCGGCAAATTGAGTCGAGGCAAAGCGGCGACAGTATAAATGAAACTTATGACAACCATTAACAATGTGAGGTGCAATTTGTTCATCTATGAATTTTTTTTTTTTTGAAGAATTTAATTATAAATAACAAAATCACATTATATTAATGAAAAAAAAATTCAAAAAATGGCGGAAAAAATTGGAAATGTGAAAAAAAAATGTTTTAATAAAAAACTATTTAGCGAATTAAACATTATTAATAATATTTTTTTAATATTTTTATATAAATTATTTTATTTTACCTCTATAAAAAACAATAAAAAATAAAATTCATAAAACATTTGATAAAAGCTATTTATACAAATTAGGTGCATTCACTTTACAGCACATCCATAATTAAATTAACTTATTGCTGAAATAGCACCAGTAGTTTTTTATGACAATTTTTGTCCGTAAGTTTTGGGGGTAACTTAGATGAGGGAACCAAATAAACAATTTTAATTGTAGCCGTACAAATTGGCGTTCCGTGTTGGCCAAAAAGAACAACTAACAACCCACTTAATTTTTTGGCCAAATTCGAATTAATGTGATTAATTGAACATTGATCACGCACCAATCGGGTCAGCCAATCCTCTCTGCTGTTACTGATAATCGGCTATCATTTAATGCGTAAAACATTTGCACAGAATTGTTAAGCGGAAAAATAGCCGTTTTTTAAAAAGCAAATTATTTAATTAACAAAAAAAAAAAAAAATACGGTAAATTTAATTAGAATATACAAAATTAAATAATGCTGAGACAATATATTTTTTTCTTTTTTAACTCAGCATTTCAATTTTTTTATTCCGGATTATTTTTTAACATATGAAAATTGGTTTTAAGTTATGTATTTGTCTTTTCTTATTTAAATAATGAGTTTTTTTTTTTAATTTTTCGGTTTAAGGCTAGGTTCTGGTTACGCAAAAAAACCTTTACCAGATGGTAAAAATTCGCATATTTTGGCGTTTTTTGGTTGCAAAAAAAGAAACCATAACTTATAATTTTTGAGCCAAATTATATTAATGCGATTACTGAACATTGATCACTTGCCGATCGGGTCAGCCTCTCTCCTATTAACAATTTAATGCGTTAAGTGTTTTTGTCATAATTTGTTAAGACAAAGATGTTTTTTTCGATGAAAGCGAATTAATCCATTAAGTTATAATTGCTTTTCCCCCACAATTTTACTTATAATTATTTTTAGAAAACAATTATGTTTTTTTGTTAACATTGAAACTAACAAAACAATTTTCTTATATCAAAATATTTTTCCCCGAATTTTATTTATAATATTTTTTTTATATTTTTATTATTGTATATTTTCTTATTAACAAATCATTGTATTTTTTATTATTAATAATTCAGCTTCTTGTTAAAGGTTAAAACCAACCTAACTTTTTTTTTTTTTTTTTGAATTTTTAGCAACGCTCTAGCAAGCATATTGTGATCTTAGTTTGTGCTGAATTCTTACATTTTATGTTAGATTCTAGCCGATTTTTAAAGTTTATTGTTAGATTCTAGCCGATTTTTAAAGAAATGTTTTCAATTTAACCAGAAAAAATGAATAATAAAATAATCACAAAACTAAATTTTTCCAACAGTTAAAAGGTAAATAAAGGTAGCAAGCAAATCCAAATTACTTCAGCATTTCTAACAATTTCTCAGCAGTCAGTCGCACTTTTGGATCAATGATCAGAATTTTCTAAAAACAATAAATAGATTTATTTATTTATTTATTTTTACATACGTATTTAAAACCTATTTTATTCAAATTTATTTACGCAAATTGCATTTCAATTTTCATAAATTTTTTTGGAGCCAATCTTTACCATAATTAGCTTATAAAAAAGAGGAAATTTTCTGAAAATCCACTTCTTCACCAAATTCTTCTTGCCTTTTTCTTCAACAAAAGTTAAGCGAAGCATTTTTGTTTTATTTTTCTCCCTTTTTTTGGCATCTAATTCCTTGAAAAATACATCAATTTTTGGCGTGTATGCCACAAACTCGAGCAACGAAATGCCAAGTGACCAAATGTCCGTTTGAACGCTGATCTATGAACGGGCGAAATCATTCAAATATAATAATATTTTCTAAAACCGTTAAAATTGTTTTTTTTATTGAATTCTTAAAAAACTTTAATGTGTCACTTAAAATCAGGTTACTTTTTTTTAATTTACTATCACTTAGACATTAAAATTTTGTGGGTTTTTTAAATCAATATATATGAATATATGCAAAGTGTGCAGTTCGTTTTATAAAAAAAATTACTGAAATTGTTGTATTAAGACAATATTTACTCATTTTCTAACCTCCATTTTTTCATGCGTTTCACAAAATTGTATATGTTCAGGACTATCAAAAATTGATTTCTTCACAAGAAGAGCTTGGCTGTTTAGAGTGCACATATATTTCCTTTATTTTGAAAAAGAATGAATAAAATTATAAAAATAGACGACAAAAAAATAGTTACAATAAAAAATAAATTTAAAAAATAAATAAAAATGATAATTTATAAAATAAAGCACACGCCATGCTTAAAAAATTGAACAAATTAATATTCTAATGCTTCTAGAACCGCATAAAACGGTAAAAGTACCGGTTGAGTTCATTTTCGCTTTTTAGCGTATCGTTTTCCAAAATTCCCCCTCTGTTCTAAAAACAATGACAATAAAAGAATAAACTTTTAATTTACTAATTTTTTATGGATATTTAAATAAAAGTTTATTTAGCAAAATTTTTGACCGCATATCAACGTGCTTCTTTTTACTGCTAATGTCAACTGTGCCATCACTACTCACTGGTACGCTCGTCTGGAAATCAATCAATGCCAAAATTTTTTCACCTTTTCTGTTTATAAAAAGCCAATTTTCGGATTTCAGTGACAAATGAATTGCAACTAAAGAAGCATTTAAAAAACATTAATAAAACAATATATTTTTTTTTCTTATTTTTTATTTTAAATAAATTCTTTTATTTTAATTAAAATTAATATTTAAAAAAATGACTAAATAGGAAATGGATAAATCTCACATCGATGCAAATCCTGCAAAGCAATGACCATTTCTTTGAGAATGGGTTTTATATCCGAATTTATTGTGTTGAAATTTGCATGCTTTTCCCATTTAATTTTCAAGGATTTTAAGTGGTCATTTAGTGTTTCTTCGCCCAACTCCATCACCATGACCAACGAATTTGCTAACTCGATGCTAAGGAAAGAAGCAACATTTAAATGTTATATAATAATTAGGGATGTCAATTATATGGAAATCCATATTTTTATTCCTGAACTCGCAACGGCATGAAAGGCACGAAAAAATGTTTTTAGCTTGGTTTGAAGCTTCTAGGATGGTTTTTTAAATCCATATTTGTCCATATTTTGCGATTTTTGTCCATATTCCATATTTTGTCCATATTTTGGCCTTTTTGGAAAATTTCATGAGAAAAATGCAATAAAACAAAAATACCTTCCTAAAAAAAATTCTTGAAATTTATCAAAAAAAAAACCAAAAAAAAAATTCCATTATAAAATGCTAAAATGCTCAAATAAAATGATTTTCGCCCGGAAGTGTATTTTTTCCATGAGTTCTATTTTTCTAAGCCCAACTCCCCCCGCCCCCCAAAAAAAATTTAAAAAATAATAAATAAAAATTACTGATCAAACAGTTTGACCACATATTTGGCATTCATTTGGTTGGCCATTTTCAACATTTCAACTTCGTGCAATAGCTTTTGGTTTGTCTTGTGTTCCGCGACTCCAAAGAAAACTTCTTTGATGGCAACACTCTCTAGGAAACCAACTTCATTGTTTTTGTTTGGAAAATCCAACACACGCCCATGAAAAATCTGAGATTTTTAAATAATTTTTTAATTAAAATTTCAATTTAAAGTATATCAACATGGGTACGAAACAAAAAATCAAAATAGTATCCAAATGGAAAAAAATAAGACAAATCAGATCCTAATTTAGGTTCCGCGTTTTTTAGGTTATCATTTTTAAGATAATATTTAGGTGCCCATTTTTGAGGTCTTTTTAAGGACAACCGAAACATTACCTGACTGTCACTTTGTATTAATATTGGCTTAGTTAATGCTTTGAGAAACAATTGGCCAGACTTATGCACCCATTCCCGTTCTTCCCATCGAGCATTTCCATTGATTTTTGTTTTTCCTATATGAAAATGATGCTTTTCTTAATACCCTTTTAACAATTCAAATAAAAAAATAAAATGAGAATTGAAATTAATTATTTTATCTTACCGTTTTCCACCACATTGCAGTTTTGTGCAGTTTGTTGCACCCCAATTACAGTCCGCACAAAATTCAATAGAAATATAATAATGAAAAGCATTTTTTTATAATATACAAAAAAAAAAAGATGGAAAAATGAAATAGAAAAGGGTATTTTTTTTGTTTTCATCATATATTGTGCTTGTATATTTCATAGCATCATGCACTAATGTACAATGTCTGGAAAAATCTTCATTTGGTGCCTCAGTTTCTTATATTCAGCTGGTTTAAAGTGCAAAAAGACATGTGAATGACGTTCAAACGTAACCAAATGAAATAATCTTGGTATCCTAAGATAACCCTTGAATGGTCTATAAGTTAGATAAATTTCAAAAATTTCATTTAATTAAAAAAAATTGGAGCTAAAAAAAGTGAAAAAATTGCCATAACTTTTGAAAGGCTTAATGAAATTTTTAAAATTTTGCAAGCTTATAAAGCAATGCAAGTGCTAACGTATGATACCAAGATTTCTTAATTTGGTTGGGTCTGAGAAAAGTTATGACTTGTTTAGCTAAATATTCAAAATGCGTGCCGGGTCGTTTCGTAAATTCCGCCATTTTTTACTGGATTTCCAAACATAATTCGTCATGACTTTGCTCAAAAACAACCAAATTTTAACAATATTTAATACATCCGATAGCTTTTCTTGGCTTTATTAGCCCTCAAAATTTTACAAAATTTGATAAAGTTTTACGAAAATTTGGGCTTGGAAAGTGAAAAATACAAATGTTTTTGGCCATCTTTTTCATAAAAAAAATTGGTTAATTTTGAGCTAAATTATGACCAATTATATTCGGAAAAATCAGTAAAACACGGCGGATTTACGAAACCAAACCGTGGGCGCCGAAACGATCCTGAAAGTAAGTCTTTATATTTTTCAACTTAAAAAAAAAGATGTTAAAGACAAAAAAATTTTACATTTTTATTAATTGGACTGTTTCAGTTAAGGGTTTCAAGTTTCGTGGCTAATTCAAGAAGCGGGCGGACATAAGTTATGTAAGTGAACCAAAATAAATGGCGCCAAATTTCCAGATCAGACCCTTTCAGAACATTTTCAGATAAAAGTTTCATATTTTTTTTAGACATTTACAAGTACGAGTAACGAGGTGTCAAAAAACATGAGTACGATTACGACGAGCAGGGAAAGGCGACGATTTCGAATTTCCGCTTAAAATTTTGGGCATCGGAATTCCGATTTACGATAATTCTTTCATTTGGTGCCTCATGTAACTCATCATATAGTGCTGTTGCGAAAGGGAAAAAACCCGAAACCCAAAACCGAAACCGAAAATCAAACCCGAAAACCGAAACCGAAATCGAAAGCCCAAAAAAACCGAAACCGAAAACCGAAATTTTTTAAGATTTATGGGACATAACAAGAATTTTTATTAAAACGCATCATTCACAACCAAATCATTAGAGGTGCGCCGTGATTCACGGTCACGGTCATGGTCACCGTTAATTTCACGGGTTTTTTCGATCACGGTCACGGTTCACGAGGTCTATTCACGGTTTTGCCGTGAAAAATTTACACTGGATAAAATTGGAAAATTTGCGGGATTTTTTATTTTCAAGAATAATTGCTGAGAAAAATTAGGAAAAAGGGAATGCAGGAGACAAAAGTGAAAAATTTTGGGTTAAGTCCAGGGATGTTAGATGAAAATTTTCAAAAAAAGGATATGCATACCAAAAAAAAAAGATTTTGGGGTCAAAAAAAGGACATTTTTGAAAAATGGTTGTGCAACTATTGTAAACAATTTATGCAAGTAAATGAGTACCAAATATTATATTTTTCGTTACCCATAATAGGCGCCGCCGGGAGAAATTTTGACAATTTATGGCCGATTTGTTAGCAGATTTTTACCAAAAACCGTTAATTTTCGGTCCTTTTTTGAAAAAAATTCAAAAGGATTGAGTGTCCGGCGGTGCCGACAGGCGACGCCGGGAAAAATTTTGAAAAAAATACTAAGAAATCGCTTTAAAAATACTAAAAAATAGTATTGTTTTCTTCTTTTTTTACCTCACAGTAAGAAAAAAGGACAAAATATGAGCATCAAAATGGTTATTGGTAATGAAAAATATAATATTTGAACTCATTTACTCAGATAAATTGATGTACAATTGCTGCGCGCATTCATTTTGAAAAAATTAATAACATTGTTTCATTTAAATAGGTCTTCCAAATGTAATGCCAACCAAATGAATTAATTACTTGGCTTTCTGTCCATCAAATTCAAATATTAATTGAGTAGATATTTTTGGCCAAGAACTCAATCTTTCGGGGTGCGTTTATTAGGTGTTGGGGCCATCATTAGGGGTGTATTTTTCTTTCGGGTAAACCGAAATTTTCAACCCGAAACCGAAATTTCGGCAACACCACTAGTATAAAGCAGAGTTTAAAGTGCAAATTTATGAAAAAGTAAAAATAATTTTTTTATAAAAATTCTATTTGTAATATATGCATAAAGAATGAAAAAGGGCAAATTTATGAAAATTGAAAATATTATTTTTCAATAAAATTTTATGAAAATATTTTCATAGACAATGCAAAAGGACAATATTTGCCATGGGAAAAAGATCAAATAATACTTTTATAATAATATTATTTGTGAAATATATATTGCAATATTTGTCATATGGAAAAAGGGCATTTAATGTTATTAAAATAATATTATTATGAAATATATATAATTTATAGACAATGAAAAAGGGCATATAATATTTTATAATAACATATTATGAAATATAATTTATAGACAATGAAAAAGGGCAAATAATATTTTATAATAACATATTAAGAAAATAATTTATAGACAATGAAAAAGGGCAAATAATATTTTATAATAACATATTAAGAAAATAATTTATAGACAATGAAAAAGTGCAATATTTCATATTTGAAAAATTTCAAATGGCTTACGTTTGCCGTAGACATAAATATTGCATATAAATAGCAATGTATGTCATATCATGAAGCCATTAAGCCCAATAAGATACTTTATTTGCATTAATCTTTACCTTGTTAATCTCAATTTCCTCTTATTCATTCCCTCACTTTCCTTTTCTTCAATTTTTAATTTAAGAAAACAATCCAAAATTTTTTCATCTTATTTATAGCAGTAATCTTATAGGAAAAATGTGAAGATTTGGACTAGAAAATTGCTCCAAAAGTAGTAGTGCATTTTTTTTTTGGTCTCTTGTAAGTGAGAAATGAAAAATTTTTTACACTAAATATATCCGATTATTTATCATTTTATTTTTGAGATGGCAAACTTTTTGTCCAACCACATAATCTACATATTAATGTTCTCCGGTTTTTTGCTCCAATACGGTGAAGCTAAAGCGGCACGAGTTGTTGTTTACAGGAAAGGAGGTTCAGCTGGTGGTGCAAGTGACAGCTTGACAAACCTTTTAGAGCAAAGTTATACAATTCACAGTAAGTTTTTATTTTATTTTTTATGAATTATCAGATAGTTTTTGATTGCCAAAAAAAAAAATTTACCTTTACCTAAGGCGTTTATTTAAAGGACTCTCTAAAAATAAAAAATAAATAAGCTAAAAAAATTTATAACTGCATTTTTACAGGCGTTGTTGTCACTAATGAGGAAGTTATATGGACACTGATAAAAAAATAGAAAGTTGTGACTGCGACCTTCACAACAAACATTTCCATCCTTTTAAAAGCATTTTTTAGTTTTTCCATTTCTCTTTTTTTGGCTTTACATCCTTTTCTCTTGGTGTATTTTTACCCTTTTTGTTTTTCTATAACTATTACGATTGTGTTGATGATGTTATTACTGTATTCTTAGTTTTGCATTTTGATAAACAAATGGTTTTAAATTTTTATCAAATCAATTATTCTTAAAATGCTAACGAATTTAAATGTTATTTAAATCTTTTTAAATTTACCGTTAAAACTCAAAATTTGACGACCTTACAATATATTTAGTTTTGGACTCTCATAAATGAATAACTTCAAGTTCTTTGAAAAATTTGTCCCATAAAATAAGTAAATTCTGCACTTTTATTTTTAGATTATTAATTTTTATTTAGTGTTTTATTTTGAAGTAAAAAAGCAAGCCTTTTTGCATTGTCAGAGAGCAATAAAACCCAATACCACTTTTCGCCCATTCATATAATAGCAATTTATTTTTTATAAATATTATTTTTGGTTTTAATGTTTTATTTTGTAGGTAAAAAGTAAGGTTTTTTGCCTTGTGCAAGTTGGCCAATTTGTTTTGTTATCAACAATTTTCAAATTCTGCGCAAATTAGGGCCTCGTTATTAGAAACCGGAATTTTGAAAAAACGGGGCCGGCGACGGAGACCGACGATGACCGGGGAATGGGGTACGACCCGTGGCCAAAATCCTCGTTTTTTTCCGGGGCCCCCGTCCCCGGTCCAAAATTTTGACCGGGACCCGGTTGGGGACGCGGATTTTTCAAAATATCAAAATTTACTCAAAAAGTTTGTTTTTTCGCCAAAATTATTTTTTTTCGCTAAGCATTTTCTGCATCATGAATTATGTAATCCCGAAATCTAGTTCAAAGCTTCGATTGTTAATGAATAGTTTTCATTATACTTTCAAAATTTGTGCTGACAATTGCCAATACAAGTTAAAAAATAGAATTTATCGGGGCGGGTCGGCAAAGGACAAAAATAACAAGGGACAAAGGTTGTTGATCTTCTGATCTCAATAGAGAATCTGATCCGATGCTTCGAGAGTTAACGATCAATGAGTATTCAGAGCGAGTTGACGATTTGTAGACGTGTTGAATGGTTCGTTGAAGCATGCCTAAACTGAAAACACTTCCCCTTTTTATACTAAAAATTTTGGTTATTTAATAGCATTCAAAATTTCCACATTATCATTTTATGGTCTTTTTATTTCTAAATTATTTTTTATCGTTTTATTTATTTTGTTTAAGGAAAACTTTTCATAAACAATTTTAATTGCTTTTACGTTCGAACGTTTTATTGTGGAATAAATTTATTTATTATTTGGGGCGTTTTATTAGATTATTTTTAGTTTTTATTGCGAGAAGCATTTGCTTCGTTTTTTATGAATTCGTTTTATTTTATTTATTTATTTTAATTTTATTTTAAAAATAAAATTTTATGAAATGTTTATTTTATTTTGGATTTATTTTTATTAATTATTTTACATTTTTTCGTATTTAATCCGACAAAATTCTTGAAAATTCTTCGAGTAGGGTTCCGGCGGTACCGATAGGTGCTGCCGGGAAATTTTTGAAATTGGAAGATTTTAATAACAATTAGGCACAAAAATGACCTTTTTGTTGGATTTTTTCAAAAACTAAGGCGCATAACTGGGAAAATTTAACCCCGTTTGTCCCCAGCCAAATGGGCCGGGGCCGGGGACCGACTATGACCGGAGAACGAAAACCGAAGCGAATGGGGCCATATGTTGCTGATACACGCCATCGGGAAAAATCTTGTAAAATTGATTTTTTTTTTTTTTTTTTTAGGTTTTTTTGGTTTTTTTAGTTTTTTTTAGATTTTTTTAACTTGGTATTGTTTAATTTTGTTTGGCCTAAAATTATCGGGCTTTGATTTATTGTATGCTGATGTAAGAAATTACAAAAAAAAAAAAGACATAAAAAATGCTCAAAGGAATTATTGTTATCTAAATTTAAAGGCCCTAAACCCTTAAAATCTAAAATTTCTCTGAAAAAACAAGATTTGCCAAAAAGAATATCAGAGCAAAAATAGAAAAAATCTTTTTTATTGAATATATCAAAAAGGACAACAAATGGCATTCTGTGAGTCAATCATCCGATATTAAAGGTTCAATGGGCTCCTTGTAATAATAGAAATGAAGGCACAAAAAGGTATTGACACACACAGAAAAAAAGGCGAAAAAAGCAAAGGCAAGTAAAATGCTGCTCAAAAAGACCAATTAAGAACAAATAAAATAAAATTATTGGAATAACAGCTAACATCAGTGCAAAATAAAAATTATTTTGGTAAGACATGAATCTTTTGTTCGCGATTCGCCTGCATTCGGCTTCAACTTCTGGTTGCCCATACTCACCAGCATTGTTGTTCATGCGCTTCCTTCTTCTTATTCTTCCTCCCCTTCTTATCATTGGGGTAATTCCATTATGTCCATTGATGAATGCACCTATTTTTGCTTAACAGAAAAAGATTTAGAGAATTCATAAAATTCTATGATAAATAATTTTAAATAAATCATTTAAGAAATCTGATGAAATTCTTGTGAAATTTTTTTAATTTATTTGCTTATTAAAATGGGTTGAAGTTTAAAATTTAATCAACTTATTTTAGCGTTTTTGTTTTCAAACTTTTATATTAATTATTAAATGGAGTTTCCAATTAAAAATTTAATATAATTATCAATTATTCCTCTTCAAACTTAAACATAGCCAAGAAATTAATCTAAAATTAAGAAAAATGAATAAATTTTCTTACTTTTGAACATTTCAAGAAATAAGTCGTTTCCCATAAAGAAATGTTCCACCAGCATTCTAACAATTTCCTTTGATTTGATGCTTAGAAATGAATTCTTTTGAATGTTCTCATATATAAGATTTTTATCGAATTCCTTTATTTGCATATTTTTCTCACACATTTTCCATTGAGTCCTCCAATTTTTTACCATTTTTCATTTGCTCACACAATTTTGTCTTTAAATTCTTATGATTGTCATCCATTTTCAATTCAAATTTGCCAATGCATAAAACGCCATACATTGTTTCTTCAACCCATGCAATAACCAAAGCTTTGTTAGTATTTCCCGATTTTATATCAGCCAACAATTTTGATGTTGAATCCACTAATTCCTCTAACGACTTAAACGAATCTAAAATTGGGGCCTTTAGTATGGAGGCCCTCACCTTTGATTTATTAGATTTATTACAGGGTTGGACTAACTTAATTTCAGTTTGCGGGTGTAAATGAAGATTTTTTCGGAAAATTTATTGGCCTTACTAAGTTTAGCTAAATTCGATTTTTTTGGTAAAAATAACGGTTAATAATCAAAAATCACAGTTAAAACTCCGATTGGACAACCCTTACTTTCAATTATTTTAAAATTTATTTGACTAAAATTTCTCGAACCTCTATTGTTTTCTTGTAAATCCTTTTGATTAGTCACCTTTAATTAATATTTTTTGAGAGAAGTAATTCATTATCGAATATTTCTTTAGCTGGGATGAGAAAAAAATAATTAAATATTTTAAATTTATTAAAACATTATTAAATGCCAAATGATGATGATTTTTTAAAACTTTATTTTATAAATTAATTTTTCGTGTTATTTTTTAATAATATTATAAATTACTATTTGTTTTAAAAAAATAGTTAATAGTAAATGAATAGGCAAAATATCCAGCGTCACCATCATCAACATCATTTGTTTGCATCCGTTTTATGTGGGTGTAGTTAAAGAAAACCCTATTTTAGATAAAATATCTTGTTATTGACTGATGCAACAAATATGTGTGGAAAATGTCATTTTCAAAGCATACATAGCTGGGGTGAGACTCGTCCCGTAAAAATACGAGTACGATTAGAACGAGTAACGAGTATTTCTAAAAAAATCACGAGTACCGTTAAAACGAGTAACGAATATTGTCAAAGACGTACGAGTAACACGAGTATTACGATTAACGAGTAACAAGGAATTTTTATTTTTTCATACATCAAATCCTAATCAGTTTAACGTTATTTTTTAAATAAAGGTCTCCAGATGTCGCTCAAAAAATGTTGTTAAAACACCGTTTCGTGTTCCGTTAATCTTTAAAATTAATAAATAAATTTTCGTCGCGAAGATTTTTGAATTGCTTGCTTTATTAAATAATACATATTGATTATTTACTTTCTGTTAGGGATGATACTTTCTGTCACAAAAAACAAAAAACGTCGAAAGTTTTAAAAAGTAGTAAAAACGCCAAAAAGCCACCAAAATGGTAAATAAAATACATAACTTGCTCAAACGCAACTAAATTAGGTATTCTGAGAAACATCAGAGAGCTCTTAATTGTTTCTATTAACATGTGAAATTTTTTCAAAAAATTTTATTAAATTTTTCAAAAATGATGGCCAAAAGAGCGAAAAAAATTGACATAACATTTGAAAAAATTAATAAATTTTTTCAAATGTAGCTAGCTAATAAAGCTATTCAAGCGCTATTGTATGTTACCAAGTTTGCTTAATTTGGTTGCGTTTCGAATAAATTTATGACTTGGTTTTTGTCGAAAATTCAACAAATTTTGCACTTTTTGTCCTTCGAGCTAGCACCATATAAGTTGCATGTATAAAATGTATAGGGCTAGAGAAAAACGAATAAAATACCAAGCCAATTGTTTTGTATGCAGTATTGCGAGGAGAAAAAGAAATTGATCCTTAAACGACTGAAATAATCAAGAATGTAAGCCAGAAAGGTGCTAGGTTGTTTCCTAAATTCCGTCATTTTACCGATTTTTCGACAAAAACTCTTCATAACTTTGCTCAAACGGAACCAAATGAAATTAACTTGATATCATACCGATAGCTATTGGTTAGCTCTATAAGCCTACTAAATTTCAAAAAATTTGGTTTTTTATGACAATAAAAATGAGTTTGTTGCACTTTTGTGGCTACAACTTTCTTAAATCTCAATCAAATTTTTTGAAATTTGGTAGGCTAATAGAGCTAGCCAATAGCTGTCGGACCATACTAAGAATGTACAATTTGAGTGAGTTAGAGCAAAGTATAAAGTGTTTTTGTCGAAAAATCAGTAAAATGGCGAAATTTAGGAAATGAACCAGCATAGCCAGAAACAAGGTTGAACAAGTCGATAGAGCTCATAGGAAGGAAATTAAAAATGAACAAGGTTTTGTGGCCAATTCAAGAAGAGGACGCACATTTTGGTGGTGTAAAGTGAACCAAAGTTTTATTAATAGGTCATTTTTTCCCCTTGTGTTTCGCTTTTTTGTATTACGTTGAGCAGCTGTCCTTAAAAATTTTCATTTAATTTGCTACTATTTGGTCTTCGTAATATTAATGGAATTAAACATAAAATTTTTTAGTAATAAAAAACGATTTTTTGTAAATTTTGAAAAAAAGAACACTAAAATATCCAAAAGTGTAAGGACTGATGAGAGAGCAAAAGCGTAATGGGGAGAAAAATCAGCCAAAAAAGATGCAAGTCAATTACCACTTCTGAATGCAATTATTAGAGACCGGACAGGAACGGGGCCCCGGCGGGGATTTCCCGGAGGCCCCGTTCCCGTTCCCGGGTTTTTATGAAAAATTACCGGGAACGGGGGCCCCGGCAAAACGGGGATTTTTATAACGGGTTCCCCGTTCCCGGGTCATCGTCGGTCCCCGTTCCCGGCCTCGGTCAATTGGACCGGGGAAAACGGCTGGGGGAACGGGGCTAAATTTTCCCATTGATGCGCCCTGATTTTTGAAAAAAATCCTTAAAAAAGTCATTTTTTCTGCCTAATTTGTTACCAAAATACACTCAAATTTCAAAAATTTCACCGGCGGCGCCTATCGGCACCGCCGGCCATCTCCCTTTAAATGACATTTTATTTCCGGCATTTTGGTAACTAAATTTAAAATGATTCTGTCCAGAATATTTGTTTTTGCAAGAAATTCTTCAAAATTTATTATTTTATAGTTAAGATCTTTAAACAAACCTTACCAAAATTTTCAAATTTCCTAGCCGGCGCCTAATGGCACCGTCGAACCCTTCGCCGGAACCCTAAGAATTTTCGAAAAATTTTGAAAGTTGATGAAAACTATTCATTAAAAATATCGAGGGGTTTAAACTTAATTTCGGGATCAAATAAGTCTAGATAGATAAAATGCTTACCGGAAAAAAAAAATTCGCAAAAAACAAAATAATTTGGCGAAAAATACACATAATTTGGGTTAAATTTTAAAATTTTGAAAAATCCCCGTTCCCGGCCGGGGCCCCGGTCAAAATTTTGGACCGGGAACGGGGGCCCCGGAAAAACGGGGATTTTTGCCCCGGTTTCCCCGTTCCCGGGTTTTTCAAAATTCCGGTCTCTAGCAATTATACACATACTGCTAATGATTGGGAAAATTCTTTCGTTTTTCAAAACCTTAACCATCGTAATTAGAAGTTCAGGAAAATTAGGTAAAAAAAAAAAGTCGAAAAAATGGAGTCAACCAGCAAAAAAAAAATTGAGAAATTAAAATTAATTTGTTGGCGACCTAGGCGTAATTCACTTTAATCATTTTGTTGTTGAGGTCGGTTGGTTGGTTGGTGGTTGGTCATCATCTCCGAGCAGGAAACAATTTGTCGATCGAATTGACGCGATCGAATGACCGACCGACGAACGCACGGACAATCGAATTTTGAGCAATGCATTTCCTTGTATAACATAACCAACCACCTTATATGACCTGCTTGGATCAATAAAAAATTAATATTTTATATTATATTTATTGAAAAATTCCCAATTTATTTTGTCAAAATTTCAATTTTTCCCCTAGAGTTTTTTTTAAATTTCGCCAATTTGATTTGTCCTCTGATTCGGTGTCTTGTCCTTTGGAATTAACATATAAGCCAGGGGTCCAATATGTTTAGTTTATCTAAAATTGAATGATTTCAGCAGATTGTTCTCTTAATTCTAAAATTTATTGTTGTTAGATTGTTTTGTTTACTAATTCAAGTTTGTCTAAAAATCTAAAAATGGGTTTTATTAAAATCTATTAATAAATTGAAGAATATTTTCAAAAAGCTTTTAATAAAACTCTTTATTTTTTTTTGGTTAATTGAGCTTTTTAGTAATATGCCAAATATTTCCTTATAGATGAGCAATGCTAGATTTTTAAAATTATTTATCTTCACATATTTTATTACATTATTCAACAGTATTTTGCCATTGCCATATCCATTAACTCCATTGTTGAACAATTTCAATTTGGGGGAAAACGGTATGCCAAAATTTTGGAAATTTTATATTCAAATTTATTCTAGGACTAAAAAAAACATTTAAATTTGGAATTTTACTTTTCCTTTAAACCAGAAAAACTTAATTTTACCCAACAAAGAAAGAATTAAATAAACCAAAAAAGCGATTTTTTTAGTTTTGGCATTTGCCGAGTTACGGCATCATCGCCTCCGGCGCGATTTTATTAGCACAACAAGTAGCAGTATCAACAGACGTGGCAAAGGTTCAATTTCACGACTGTCATTGGAGGATGGCACAGATCCGCTCCAATTGCCGGATCCGGACTTAAGCAGTGGAACGGCGGCACCGCATGTTTCCAGCGGAAATGCCGAAGTGAAATTAGAGGCTCCAAATTTTCAACCAGTAAATTTTTCGAAAAATTTTCCTCAAAACAAAAAAACATACTAATAAATATGTTCCTTTTTTAATTAAAGAAAAATGATTATTTATTTCAAATTAATTCAGCTGAAGTGATAATTTAACCCTAATTTGCCGCATTGAATTTTTATTTGTTTTAAATCATGTTTGGTGATACTTCAACTTTTTTCTAATTTTTTCTAATTAGGCAATATTTTTATGGGTATATTTTTGTTTATATATAAAAATATAATAACATATCCAAATTATCTCTTTTAGTTTATACACCCTTTAATTGGTAGATAAATTAGTCAAATATTATTCTATTTATTTTCAAAGATAATTAAATGGTTACTTATTAATTAAAATTTCAGTTCAAAATTGTTATGCCAACGAATATGAAGACACATGCAAATGTTCACAATGCTCTAAAAATGAATAATTCGTCTCCATCTTCTCAAAATGAAGAAATGTCCAAAAAGTTGCCGGAAGATTTGGAAAAGCTTACAAAAATTTTACAGGTAAATAAATTAAAAAAATTTTTTATAATGTTTTTAACAATTTCAGGAATTTTTAAGCCATCAACAAACCACCAAAAAGCCGATGAAGAAAAAAATTGATATGCCAAAACCGTTAAGCATTTTAAAAATTAAAACGGTTGACAAAGAGACAAGGAAAGATGGTGATGAACAGCATGGTTCAAGCATGAAAGTGCCAACAATAGCAGGGAGGAGCAACAACAGGCAAATTCATCAAAATTTGCCGGCAAAATTTTTTATTATCATAGGGCTCCCACCTCTGGGCCCGTACCATAAGAACGAGGTAAAGTTACCTGGGTAAACTTACCCGGGTAACTTAACCCGGTTAACTAACCCCCAGCTGCGGGTTAACCCGTACTAAATGAATGTTACCGGGTTCTCGCTGGGCTTACCCGCAGCTGCGGGTAAAGTTACCAGTTACCCTGTTCTTTTAGTACCATTATAAAAAATTTTTCAAAAAATCGCAAAATTGCTTGGTACCATTTGATAGAGTAGGCTTTATAGGATAACTTATCAAAAGGAATTATTTCTATAAATTTACTTCTGATTTTTAATGATTTTTTGAAAAAATAAGCTCGCTTGCTTACCCTGGTCCGACCCAGGGTAAGAATCTTACCCTCAGCTGAGGGTAACTTAACCAGTTACTTGATTCTTTTAGTGCGGGTTAAAAAGTTACCCGCAGCTGAGGGTAAGTTTACCGGGTTAAGTTACCCGCAACTCGGGGTTGCTCTTTTAGTACGAGTAACGGGTAGGTTAACCCGCAGCTGAGGGTAGGTTAACCCTTACCTCGTTCTTATGGTACGGGCCCACTGATTATTTCTGTTTTTTTTTTGAAAATTTATCTACTAAAAATTATATTTAAATTATTATTTCGAAATTTTCTCCTAAAAGAAAAAATTTTCGAAAACCCGAGCTTCCAAATTAATTTTTTGATGTAACTGACTCTATAACGAACACTTATAATATCTTTATTATTGTTTTTTAATATTTAAAATTACATTTTAATTTCAGAGGAGCTCATTCATTACTAGCAAATGCAACACGGGGGACAGTGCTTGGCACTGTGCCGGTGTCATTGGAAATTGGCCATGATGCCGAAGTGGAGGACCAAGATGATGTCGGCATGGAGCAAAAACAACAAATAATAGCTGATGAACAATCGGGGGTGGAAATGATTGATCATCCACCGGTGGAAGGGGCTAGAAAACATGACAAAATGTTGGAACAAATGGACCAAGAAAAGGTGAATGATTAAAAAAAAATATATAGAAATTTTCGCTACCATTTTTTATTATGACGTATCAAAAAGCTCTCAGAAACACATTTTTTTTTCGACATTGGAAAAATGGGGGTTTGCCCAATTAAAAAAAAAAAAAATTTTTTTTTTTAATTTTGCCCCTAAATTCCAACTAAAAAGGTCAAAAGATAGATATTTTTACACTTTATTTATAAAATTTGTTCAATTTCTTTTTAGATTTTTCAAAAATAAGCATCCCTACCAGGAATGGCGACGATTTCAAATTCGGAAATCGCAATTCCGATGCCCTAATTTTTTTTCGGAAATCGGAATTCCGGTTCAAAAACCATCGGAAATTTTTTTTGTACAAAATTACTAAATTTTTTTTTGACTAAAAACTTCTAATTTTTCGAAAATTTTTATTTATTTTTAAGAAAATTAATCCCGATTTTTTTCCGATTTTTCCCCAAAAATATCGGAAATCGGAATTGCGATGCCCAAAAACATCGAAAATCGGAAATCGTCGCCATACCTTATCCCTCTACCTTTTATGCACCGTTCCCATTGCCCTTATTTGAGCATAGAATTCTTATTTTGTCCTTATTTCTTACTCTGAGGCAAAAAAAAGAAAATAAAAAATTACGCTGAAAATAGTTAATTTTAATGAATAAAAACGTTATTTAAAACTTTGGGACGGTTATAAAAAATGTCCTTATTTTGAACCAGCGATGTTCTTATTTCGGAAATTTTCGATGGCATCTCTGGCTATAATGCATAATTTTTACACCACATAGGCAACTACTGATCCAAAAAGTTGGGATGGCAGTGTCGAGAAGGTGACCACATTGAAGATGACTCCCTCACCTTCTTTACCTTCATCCTCTACGGTGAATGTTGTTGTTGATCAAATGCAGCAGCGATCATTTCAAAAACAATTATTTGGGCGTATCATCATTGAACCACACCATCGGAATAACAAAACAAATGGGTAAAAACAAAAAAGGGGATACTGTACCAGGTCGGTAGGGGTGTGCCAATACCTTCGGAAAATCCAAACAAATGGATAAAAAAGGGGATACTGTATCCAGGTCAGTAGGGGTGGGCCAATACCATCGGAAAAACAAAACAAATGGGTAAAAACAAAAAAGGGATCAGTCGGCAGGGGTGGGCCAATAGGCTTGGAAAAGCCAAACAAATGGGTAAAAAAAGGGATACTGTAGCCGCGGGTCGGTAGAGGTGGTGGGTCAGCTCCGTCTCAACAAATTTAAGACAGCCTAACATTGGTTTCTCAGCGAGCCAATTTTTAGATTTTAATTATACATAAATTTTAAGTGTTTGAAGTTATGTCTAAACCAGGATTTGGAAAATTTTGGCCCCAGAAATTAAAGATTTCGAATTTTTTCGTTTAATACCATAATTTCATTTCAATGCCATTCGAAAGGTCTTTATTTTTTTTTAATTTACTTTAAAATTGGATAAACTTTTTAATTTTTGAGTTTGTTTATTGAACATAGGACTTTAATGCCTTATTTGCAGAAGATATGAAGGGATAGCATAATAAATGTTTTATTAATATGATTATCTTATTAAACTGTATCGACCTAATTTTAAGGGAAATTTGCTAATTTTTCGACATTTTAATTAACAAATTTTCTTAACAATTTAAATTTCACCGTTGATACCACCAGAAGACTTCCATCTACTTGAAATATTTTTAAAATTTTCTTGTGTGTGTCTTAAAATTAATGAAAAAGGAAATTCAAAAAAATAAGATTTGCTTAAACAATTATATGAAAATCTTTTTTAAATTTCATGTGAAAGAATTGGGCATAAATTTTGCCTGTATCACTTTTCATTGGGGTTCTTATTAGAGATCGGACAAGAGGGTCGGTCGAACAGTTTCGGGTAAAAACCGAAAAAAAACCGAAGCCGAAAAAAACCGAAGCCGAAAAAAACCGAAAAAGCTAAAAAAATTCTCGATCGTTCGGTTTCGGTCAAAAATTGAAACTGAAATCGAAAAAAACCGAAAAAAAACCGGCCGGTCCGATCTCTAGTTCTTATTCTTTTTGCCACCTCCCCCCCCCCCTCCCCGAAATAATTTTTTTCTAGATCTATTTTACGCGCTGATCACGAATATGATATCCTTTTTGTCAAATCCGGACCCTAAATTGGAACCAAAAGTCGAAAATTCATTTTTAAAAAGCGATTTTTAGGCAAAAAAAGTTATAAAATACTTTAGATAATTTAATGACGCTTTTTTGGCGGATTTCATAAACAATTCCTTATATCATTTAGCAAAATTGAGTTGGATGATCAGCAGCATGATCAATCATTTTTCTACCAAGTTCAAGATAATGGTGGAGAGGGTGCCAATGTCGAAATTTTGCGTGAGGTAAAAAATAAAATAAATTAAATTAAATAATGAAAAAAAAAATAAATAAATAAAAAGGGATTTGCACGACAAATGGACTCTGTGTATGCATTTGTGGCCAGCATAACATTGATCAGAGATGGAGGGAAAACAATTTTGGTGGACACAGGGATGGGCACAGACATCAATGGGAGGACTGATCTGATCCGAAGTTGGCACAAAATTATATTTATGTTATTAACAAAAAAATGTATGATGTAATTACATGAAAAATGTTATTAGAATTTGAAAAAATAAAGAAGTTTTCAGAAATTAAAAGTTATTTTAATGGGTTTTTGGAAGAGGATTAAATTTGCTAAAGTTTTTAAAAACTTTACAAAAATTTTTGTTTAGCCAAGAAAGCAGCTGCAGAAAATTTATTTTTAATGATTTTCTATAAAATCTGCAAATAATAGCATGAATTTTTTTGTTTTCTTTTGGCGTCACCTAAAAACAGCTAAAAAAATTAAGAAAGTTTTCTAAAAATTAATATTTTTCATTTTCATTGTTTTAGAGGATTTCCGTTCAGAAATCATAAAAAAGTAGTTCGGAACCTTAATTTAAAAAAAAAATTTTTTAGACCTTTAACTGACTTGAAATTAAAAAAAAATCTTTGTAAAAAAAATTTAAAAGTTTTTTAAGGAAATTTCCGAAAAAGTTGAAAAATTTTAAATAATTAATGGAAATTTTATTATTTCAAAAAATTTTGTGAGTTTTTTTTAAAAATTCCTTAAAATTTTTAGAATTTTTCAAAAAAACAGACTTCGAACAATTGTATTTTTATTTGTTGAAAATTTTTTCTGAAATTTCCGCGGCGTGATTTCGGCGGTGTGACTTTGGTGCACCCATTTTATACCCCCCTTTTAGCCTAAAAATCGAGTTAAAAATATTTGGTTTTCGGCTTTTCGTTTCGAATTCGCGTCCGGGGTTCGGAATTGGTCGAAATGGATGTCAGATTCAGATCAGCGACCCCGAAAACCTCCTAAAGCTCGTCTTTACGACAAAAAAATATTTACTGACGAAAGAGTCAGCAAGAGTGACGAAACGGACTGACACGTAAAAAAGTCCTACTTTTTTAATCATTTAGAACTCAGTGAACACAAAATTGCACCTCCAGCAGTGGATTATGTGGTGGTCACTCATGGACACCCAGACCATGCTGGGAACACCAATGACTTTCCCGTAAATTTAAAAATATAAACAAAACTCAGCAGATTTAGAAATGTCAAATAAATGCCAGATAAAAAATGAAAGCCAAACAAAAAAATATTTTGTGAGTTTTCAAAAAATTTCTATAAATTTAAAGAAATTAATAAATTTTCTTTTTTTCACTTCTCTTTAAAAATGTATATTATATTGTATAAATCTGGGCAAATTACAATAAAAAAAACAAAAATTTAGTTTAACAGAATTTTTTTTTTAAGGATGCCCTCCATTTTCAAGGCGTTATGTCACATTATCGAACAAAATTCAATTTCTCAAATTTGTTTGAAGTAATTTTATCTATTTTTAATTATATTTAAGATTTTTTAATTCTATTTACAGAATGCCAAACATCAATTAACTGACAATGTAGCACTGATCAGCACACCAGGACATACATCAGAGGACATTAGTGTAATTATCACGGTAAGAAAGACGGCTATAGGACATTTCGCCACTCGGACATTTCGCCACCCAAGCCAAAAACGGACGTTTCGTCACCTAAGCCAAAATTAAAGTTTTAGCATTGAATGGAGTAGTGATAACACATTTGAGTTTTTTGAAGGCAAATGGGTGGCTTTTCTTAGAGGTGGCAAAACTGGTGGCGAGACGTCCTATTTTTGCTTAGGTGGCGAAACGTCCTATTTCTGCTTAGGTGGCGAAACGTCCGATTTTGGCTTGGGTGGCGAAATATCGGGTGGCGAAACGTCGGGTGGCGAAATGTCCGTACACGAAAAAAGACAATTGGAAAATATTTATAAATATTTTCACTTTTGTATTTAAAATTTACAGAATGCGCTTGGCTATGGTACTATTGTTGTGTCAGGCGATGTGTTCATTGCAGTTAATTTTGTTTTTGTAGAAAATTAATAATAAAAATTTATTTTAAAAATATTCACTTTATAATTATTAGGGATGGGATTATTCAGGTGCTAATAATCGCGAATAGGTAACTGAATAGTCCAAAAAAGTGCAAAATAGGTGAAAAAAACCCAAAAACCCACCAAAATAGGTGCAAAAATAGGTTATAAAAACTTGAAAAAAAAATGCCCAAATTTATTCAAAAAAGGTTATTTTCCTCAAAAAACTTAAAAATACTTCGAAATAACACTGTTGCCTTAATAATTAAAAAAAGGATTTTAAAAAAATAAAGAAATTTCCAAAATTTTAAAATAAATTTGTTAAAATAATTTTGGAATTTTCACTATCTTGTCAAGAAAAATTTAAAAAATCTTTGTATCGACAAAATGTTCTTCATTTTTAAAAAAGTCGGTTTTTAGGGGGTGTATTTTGTAGTTTTTGCATTTTTCTTTACAAATTTTTTGGTCACAAGCAAAAATAGTTCTGAAATAGTTGCTAACCTCAAAATAGGTAAAAATAGGTGCTAAAAAGTCGCTCTAATTCGAAAATTATTCGGAGAAAATGTCTTTTTCGTGCTTCTCTCATCAAGAACTATGCGCAAAAAAAGTAGGTAAAAACCTAAAAATCCCATCCCTAATAATTACTACTATTTTAAATGAAATAAATTTATAATAATTTACTTTATTTTCCCATTAAATTTCAAAAGAACATTATGTTTATCAATTATGTTGTTAAAATAAACTTTTACTGACATAAATAAACTCGACAAGCATAAAATTATTATAAGAAATATTAGTTTTAAAAATCTAAGAAATTATAATGAATTTTTTTTTTATTGTGTTTTTTTATATACATACTATTTCGAAGTAATATACAATTATATATTATTATTTTTTTTAATTTCAGGAAGAGGATTTGAGCCGCCCAAACATGTGGCGCCCGTTGGCATGGAATGAGACGGTTCAAGAGCAAAGTCGACGAATGATTTTGTGCCTGGCCGATTATGTGGTGCCAGGACATGGCAAAATGTTCCATGTGACGCCACAAATGAGAAAAGAAGCGAACTGCTTGAAAATGACGGAAATTGTGGAAACATAGTCGAAGCAGCTCGTTCAAAAAATATAATACAAATAAATTTAAAAAAAAAACTCCATTACAATTCAAACCACCGGGTTTGGCAACAAAGAGAAAAAATAAATGTAAACACATGAAAAGGTCTGATTTTTGTGAATTTTATAAATTAAAAAAAAATATTCCATTTAATCATAAACCTCTTTTTTTCGTTTATGGTCCTGGTCACAGTTTATGTCAGAGATCCCATCGAAATTTTCCGAAACAAGACAATCACGGCTAAAATCCCCAAAAATAATCAATTTGTGTCTTTTTTGAAAAATTACAATATGGTTGAAGGTCGTCCGGCAGTGCCAATAGGCGCCGCCGGCAAAATTTAAAATTAAAGAGATGCATCAAAATTGTAAAAAATAGTAACCGCAGTGCGTCACTTGCGGACGAACATTTGCGGACGGGCACTTGCGGACGAAAGCCAAAAAAAAATAAAAATAAAATTTTAATAGAAAAAAAATTAAAGTGATGAACAATTTGTTCTGGCGTAGGATTGAATATTGCATCAAATTCGGCTACTAGAGCACGTATTGCTGCATCCACGCTTTTATAAATTTAGTTTCTTGGCCTCATATACATATTTTTTCCTTTAAAAAAAAAATTTTTTTTTTTGGTTTTCGTTCCGCAAATGTCCGTCCGCAAGTGACTGTAAGCCATAGTAACATATCTTCTTTTTTTTTTCCTCAAAGTAAAAAAAAGGCCAAAGAGCTGAAATGAGACAGAATCAGAAATAAGACAATTTTAAATTTATAAGATTTGTACGTCCCAAAAATACAAAAATCTTACAAATAAAACCATATATCTAGAGTAAATATAGCAGAAAATGAGCAAATGCATCCAAGTTTTTGGAGACGTTCACCAAACCCCGACGTTCCTTTTGACTATTACAATGGTATTTTGTGTTCTTTTCAGTTTTTTAATATGTCAGATGTGAATGTTCATGGTCACTTGAGGGGGCGCCCGGACAATTCGACAGTGGACAACCCGACAATGGATTTGGACAATCCGACAGAAGTGGACAATCTGACAGTGAATAAAAATAAGAAAAAAATGAAAGATCTATAGCCAAAAGAGTAAAATAATCCGATTGAGAAAAGAAATAAACAGAAAATGACTTGAAATTCCAATGCATAAGTTAAAAAAGACAATTTGCGTTTTCTACTCGCTTAAAGAATGCCAGATACAAACTAAATGCACCAGCGCAAGTTCTTAGAAATATCGAAAAAAAGTTCCGATATTTTTTGTCGGGATAATATTTTTTTTAAATTTGGATTTACTGACGGATTATTCACTGTCGGATTGTCCACTTCTGTCGGTTTGTCCTCACTGTCGGATTGTCCACTGTCGGATTGACCACTGTCGGATTGTCCACTGTCGAATTGTCCAGTCACGCTTGGGGGTCGAGAGGAGAACGCAAGACTCAACGTTGACTGACGGAAGTTCCCAGAGAGGGGAAAGGAGAGGGGAGGGGGAGTGTCAGTCATTTCTTTCTCGTACTCGCTCTAATCCGTGCTGAGTCGATCCAAAAAAAAACTCAGTGTGGGCGATCCAAAAAAAGCTCAGTGTGGGCGATTCAAAAAAACTCAGTGATTGATTAAATTAAATAAATAAATTTAATATTGGATTGATAAAATCCCCGTATGAAATTAATAACTCTAATCACGTATAATTTTACGCTACAACTGTAATATAAAATAAATGAAAAATTATGCATTATCATTAATACATATTATAATTTAGAAAAATGAATCTCGTTCATTTCGAGATTTGGCTTTTTCAGTTATATTTTCAGCAGAATTTGGTGTGCAATTCAAGAAAATTAAAAAGAATAATTTTTATTGGAAGCATTTTTTAAGACTCATAATGAAAACCCCTATTTCTATTTTATTAAAAATTTCAGTCTCATTAAATGCAATTTTTGCTCCTAAAATTTCAGGCCATTCCATTTTTATTTTATTCTTTTTTCAATTTTAGTATGAAATTTCATGCCGTTCCTTTTATTTACCTTTTTTTGTTGCATTTTTCGCCCATAGATGACAAAAGATATTCGTGCAAAAAAAAATTAAAACCAAAATGACAAATTTTTATATTAATCTTTTTAAATTTATCTTTAAATTTAATTATAATTAAATTCAATGACACCGATTTATATAATTAAATTTATTTATTTAAATTTATCAATCACTGAGTTTTTTTTGGATCGACCTAGCACCTATTTTATAATAACATATTAAGAAATATGTTATTATAGACAATGAAAAAGGGCATATAATATTTTATAATAACATAATAAGAAATATAATTTATAGACAATGAAAAAGGGCAAATAATATTTTATAATAACATATTATGAAATATAATTTATAGACAATGAAAAAGGGCATATAATTTTATAATAGCATATTAAGAAATATAATTCATAGACAATGAAAAAGGGCATATAATATTTTTTAATAGCATATTATGAAATATAATTTATAGACAATGAAAAAGGGCATATAATATTATGAAATAAAATATTAAGAAATATATATTATAAACAATGAAAAAGGGCATATAATATTATGAAATAAAATATTAAGAAATATATATTATAAACAATGAAAAAGGGCATATAATATTTTATAATAGCATATTAAGAAATATAATTTATAGACAATGAAAAAGGGCATATAATATTTTATAATAACATATTAAGAAATATGTTATTATAGACAATGAAAAAGGGCAAATAATATTTTATAATAACATATTAAGAAATATAATTTATAGACAATGAAAAAGGGCATATAATATTTTATAATAACATAATAAGAAATATGATTCATAGACAATGAAAAAGGGCAAATAATATTTTATAATAACATAATAAGAAATATAATTTATAGACAATGAAAAAGGGCATATAATATTTTATAATAAAATATTAAGAAATATATATTATAAACAATGAAAAAGGGCATATAATATTTTATAATAGCATATTAAGAAATATATATTAAAGACAATGAAAAAGGGCATATAATATTTTATAATAACATATTAAGAAATATATATTAAAGACAATGAAAAAGGGCATATAATATTTTATAATAGCATATTAAGAAATATATATTAAAGACAATGAAAAAGGGCATATAATATTTTATAATAACATAATAAGAAATATGTTATTATAGACAATGAAAAAGGGCATATAATATTTTATAATAACATAATAAGAAATATAATTTATAGACAATGAAAAAGGGCATATAATATTTTATAATAAAATATTAAGAAATATATATTATAAACAATGAAAAAGGGCATATAATATTTTATAATAGCATATTAAGAAATATATATTATAAACAATGAAAAAGGGCATATAATATTTTATAATAGCATATTAAGAAATATAATTTATAGACAATGAAAAAGGGCAAATAATATTTTATAATAACATAATAAGAAATATAATTTATAGAAAATGAAAAAGGGCATATAATATTTTATAATAAAATATTAAGAAATATATATTATAAACAATGAAAAAGGGCATATAATATTTTATAATAGCATATTAAGAAATATATATTATAAACAATGAAAAAGGGCATATAATATTTTATAATAGCATATTAAGAAATATAATTTATAGACAATGAAAAAGGGCATATAATATTTTATAATAACATATTAAGAAATATGTTATTATAGACAATGAAAAAGGGCATATAATATTTTATAATAACATAATAAGAAATATAATTTATAGACAATGAAAAAGGGCATATAATATTTTATAATAGCATATTAAGAAATATGATTCATAGACAATGAAAAAGGGCATATAATATTTTATAATAGCATATTAAGAAATATATATTATAAACAATGAAAAAGGGCATATAATATTTTATAATAGCATATTAAGAAATATAATTTATAGACAATGAAAAAGGGCAAATAATATTTTATAATAACATATTAAGAAATATAATTTATAGACAATGAAAAAGGGCAAATAATATTTTATAATAGCATATTAAGAAATATGATTCATAGACAATGAAAAAGGGCAAATAATATTTTATAATAACATATTATGAAATATAATTTATAGACAATGAAAAAGGGCATATAATATTTTATAATAGCATATTAAGAAATATATATTATAAACAATGAAAAAGGGCATATAATATTTTATAATAACATAATAAGAAATATATATTAAAGACAATAAAAAAGGGCATATAATATTTTATAATAACATATTATGAAATATAATTTATAGACAATGAAAAAGGGCAAATAATATTTTATAATAGCATATTAAGAAATATGATTCATAGACAATGAAAAAGGGCATATAATATTGTATAATAGCATATTAAGAAATATGATTCATAGACAATGAAAAAGGGCATATAATATAATAACATATTATGAAATATAATTTATAGACAATGAAAAAGGGCAAATAATATTTTATAATAACATATTATGAAATATGATTCATAGACAATGAAAAAGGGCATATAATATTGTATAATAGCATATTAAGAAATATGATTCATAGACAATGAAAAAGGGCATATAATATAATAACATATTATGAAATATAATTTATAGACAATGAAAAAGGGCAAATAATATTTTATAATAAAATATTAAGAAATATATATTATAAACAATGAAAAAGGGCATATAATATTTTATAATAGCATATTAAGAAATATATATTATAAACAATGAAAAAGGGCATAGAATATTTTATAATAGCATATTAAGAAATATAATTTATAGACAATGAAAAAGGGCATATAATATTTTATAATAACATAATAAGAAATATATATTAAAGACAATAAAAAAGGGCATATAATATTTTATAATAACATATTATGAAATATAATTTATAGACAATGAAAAAGGGCATATAATATTTTATAATAGCATATTAAGAAATATAATTTCTAGACAATGAAAAAGGGCATATAATATTTTATAATAGCATATTAAGAAATATATATTATAAACAATGAAAAAGGGCATATAATATTTTATAAAACATATTAAGAAATATATATTATAAACAATGAAAAAGGGCATATAATATTTTATAATAACATAATAAGAATATAATTTATAGACATGAAAAAGGGCATATAATATTTTATAATAACATAATAAGAATATAATTTATAGATAATGAAAAAGGGCATATAATATTTTATAATAACATAATAAGAAATATAATTTATAGACATGAAAAAGGGCATATAATATTTTATAATAACATAATAAGAAATATGATTCATAGACAATGAAAAAGGGCAAATAATATTTTATAATAACATAATAAGAAATATATATTATAGACAATGAAAAAGGGCATATAATATTTTATAATAATATTAAGAAATATGATTCATAGACAATGAAAAAGGGCATATAATATTTTATAATAACATAATAAGAAATATATATTAAAGACAATAAAAAGGGCATATAATATTTTATAATAACATATTATGAAATATAATTTATAGACAATGAAAAAGGGCAAATAATATTTTATAATAGCATATTAAGAAATATGATTCATAGACAATGAAAAAGGGCATATAATATTGTATAATAGCATATTAAGAAATATGATTCATAGACAATGAAAAAGGGCATATAATATAATAACATATTATGAAATATAATTTATAGACAATGAAAAAGGGCAAATAATATTTTATAATAACATATTATGAAATATAATTTATAGACAATGAAAAAGGGCATATAATATTTATAATAACATATTAAGAAATATATATTAAAGACAATGAAAAAGGGCATATAATATTTTATAATAGCATATTAAGAAATATGATTCATAGACAATGAAAAAGGGCATATAATATTTTATAATACATATTAAGAAATATAATTTATAGACAATGAAAAAGGGCATATAATATTTTATAATAGCATATTAAGAAATATGATTCATAGACAATAAAAAAGGGCATATAATATTTTATAATAACATATTATGAAATATAATTTATAGACAATGAAAAAGGGCATATAATATTTTATAATAACATATTAAGAAATATAATTTATATACAATGAAAAAGTCGCACCTAACATAGTAAAGCATCTATTATGGTGTCACAACTATCATGGTGTCGCATTTACTATGGCACCGCACCTATCATAGTTTAGCATCTATTATGGTGTGGTACACCTACCATGGCACCGCACCTATCATAGTTTAGCATCTATTATGGTGTGGTACACCTACCATAGTGTTGCATCTACTTTGGTCGCACCTACCACTCGCCCCTGCTATAGTAAAGCATCTTTATGGTGTCACAACTATTATTCTGTCGCATTTACCATGGCACCGCACCTATCATAGTTTAGCATCTATTATGGTGTGGTACACCTACCATGGTGTCGCACCTACCATAGTGGCGCACCTACTATGGTCGCACCTACCATAAACATATTTTTGACAAATTTGAATAATCATTTAAGCATAACAAAAAAATTCATGGAAATTGGCCCATTATAAGATAAGTTATGATTTTTTCTTTTTGTCAAATTGAAAAACCATAGGGGCGACCATATTGTTTTGAGGCAAGCGTACCCTCTAGCAACGAAGTCCTTTGCGCGAAGCGCTCAGTAATAAAAATTATTTGTTTTTATTCTCATCAACTCTCTAATAGAAGCCATCTCACCTACAACGGCCCCATCAATTCCCCGCCTAGTTACTATATATGTTATATTGACTAGGGGTTTCGTTAGAAAAAATTAAGGCTCCCGGCCGAAGGCCGGGAGGGGTCTGAAAGTTGTGCATTGGTCTTACAACTTTTTGCGTAGAATCCGGGAAAATTAATATAAAAAAATCTAGGGCGCCACATGAGCGCCAGGGACCGAGTTGCGGGTCATTCGCGCAGTCTCAGTTCTACAAAAATTTTTCTTTTCGCCCGTAGGGCTTAGCACCTGCTGGGAGGGCGCTAAATTGAAGTGTCCCCGAAAAGATTGTAAGCGACCCCGAAGCAAAATTTCGAAAACCTAAGCCGGCCTGCTTCTAGAACTTTTCAGCACCAGAATGATGAATTTCAGCCCCAGCTGAATGCCGGGCTGGGGGATGGGTGGATCGGAATGGTGATCACAGGCGCAATGTAGTACTTATCGAGCCCGATTTTTGAGAAAAAAAAAATTTTCAAAATTTTCAAAAATTTTCGAGCTAGGGGGGGTTATAGTTTTTTCGGGTTTTGGCCTATATGAATTTTTAACGATTTTTTAAAAATATACGGAGACCACTTTCAAGCAGCCGTTTTTGAAGGGCTATCGTTTAAAAATAATTTTGAAAATTTTTTATTTTTTCAAAAAATTTTTAGGGTAGGCGGACAGTTCAGTCCCGGGGCTGTAGCTCCCCAGTGGGTGCCTGGAGTAAAAAGTTTTTTTTATCCATATTTGTAGAGCATAAAGCGGGCTATTGAATGGTGTTTATTAGGTTGAAAATTTTTCAGAAATTTTCGAGCTAGGCCCCCTAAGAAATTTTCACCTACCTTCAAAAGGTCAGAAAAATTTCAAAAAATATTTTTCTGGGCCTATTTTAGGCGCTGATCACGAATATCAACTTAGTTTTGTGCTAAAAAAATTTTGGAGGTTGGAAAAAATTTTTGAAAAATCGACCATTTTTTTGGCCTCGGAAATTTGGTGATATATTTAAAAAATCATAACTTAATTATGTTTGGATTAATTTTTATTAAATAAAGTGTTTAAAATGCAGAAAAATACGGCAGATTTTATGCAATTTATTTGGGAGTTCAAATATGAAAAATAAAAAAGTTAGGTCCGTATTTCTGGAAATTTTCGAATTTTCAGAAAAAAAATCATACCTTTTTTCAGAATTAAAATTCCCAAATTTTCTTTCCATCAAAAAATAGCTAATTTTTATCTCTACTGAATTGCCCTTTACACCCTCCTTCTATCTTTTCCTTAAAAAAAATTATAGCCCGAAAACTACTTTTCGAATTCCGGACAATAGGGGGTACCTATTGAAAATTTTTTTAAAAATTTTTTTCTCTATAATTTATTTAAAAACACTTTTCTAAGCCTATTTGGCTCGCTGATCACGAATATCTAATCAGATTTTACTTTTGAGACCGTTAAGGGCTCTGAATCCATGCGTAAATGCGGATTCTGGGCAGGGGGGAGAGGGTGGGTGGGGGGGGCGAGGTTCGGATCACCACACTCAAATGATTTATTTTATTTTATTTGTTTCTTTCTTTCTTGTCAATTCTTTTTTTGCAAAATTTAATTAATTTTACTGCATTTATCACAACAAAATTTTTAAATTCAATGGAACATTTCAGTCACACTTCCTATTTTGTAACCCTTCAGTCTCTAATCATTGGAACACTCTCCATCTCTAATCATTGGAACACTTTCAGTCCCTAATCATTGAAACTCTTTCAGTCCCTAATCATTGGAACACTCTCCTTCTCTAATTATTGGAACACTCTCTAATCATTAGAACACTCTCTAATCCTTGGAACACACTCTAATCATTGGAACACTCTCAGTTTCTAATCCTTGGAACACACTCTAATCATTGGAACACTCTCAGTTCCTAATCATTGGAACACTTTCGGCCCTAATTATTGGAACACTCTACTTCTCTAATTATTGTAACACTCTCTAATCATTGGAACACTTTTGGCCCTTTTGGTCGGACCTAGGTAGCGAAGCTCGATAAGCGCGAAGCGCTTTGAATACAGTAACACGCATGTACGCCCCCGCTAGTTATACTATAATTAAAGCAAACTCGAGTTTCGTTGCTAAAACAAAGAAGTCCCGGCCGAAGGCCGGGAGGGGTCTGGGAATTGCACATCCCCACTACAACTTTTTGAGGCGCATCTGGGAAAATTATAGGTTTTTTCAGCGCCGGCCATTTGAGCGCCAGCAACCGTTTTGCGGATCCGAGCTGCAGTCTCAGTGTTACGAAATTTTTTTTGGGAACCAGGAGACAAAAACACTTGCTGGTAGGTACCTAAGTAGGGATGTTTGGCACGACATTGCCAGCGAGTACTTGGCCCTACGGTGAAAATGCAGCTCTGCAGCTTTGGCTAAAAAATGCCAATTTATTCGGCCCGTTTGAGTGTACGGACTATAACTCGATGGGGGTTGCTCTGATGGGGGTGCCGTAATGGCATAAATTGTAGTGTTTTTGAAGCTCTATCTTATGAGGGAAAAAAATTTAAAAAAATTTAAAAAATTTTCGAGCTAGGCCTCGGCATAGCTTTTTCACTTTTTGGGCTCTAACTTTATGAGTTTTGTTTCTACAAGAAAACCAAGGCCAGTTTTGTTCTGCGGTTTTTAAAGACCTTTCGAATGATGTAAGATACGTTTTTCTAGCACCAAAAATAAATTTCCGCTAACGGACCCCTAGCCGGCTGGGTGGAGTCGTTGGGTGTGCGATAGGGTGTGGGGGAAGGGTGGGATAGTTCAAATCCGCATGAATACGAATCCTTTTTTAATTGCTTGCAATCAAGTGGCTGGGGTGGGGAGATATTTTTTAAAAATTATAATAATGTTTCTAAGCATAACAAAAAAAAAGTTCATGCAAAATGGGTGCTTTTTAGCAAAGTTATGATTTTTTGTTTTTTACCAAATTGCAAAACCATAGGGGGGACCCTATTGTTTTGGTGAAATCCATTTTTGAATCGACTCTAACTCGCTTGGATCAAATTATACAGAATGGTTTAGGGATGAAAATTGAAGAGCTCATCGAGATCTATCGAAATGGATAGATAAATTAATTAAAACATGCAATTTATGAATTTTTATGTTTCTGGCCAAAATTTGGTAATGGGCAATTTAGTGGTAAATGAAAAAATTAATATCATCTTTAGTTTTTATTCTATTTAAGTAAAATAAAGTGTACAAAATGTAGAAAAATTATGAGAATTTTATGATAATTATACAGATTGTAAATTCACAAAAGTAAAAAGTTAATGCCCAAAAAGTGAGAAATTTTTGTATTATTACAAATAAATTCATATCTTTTTTCAAAATGAGTATTTTATAAATCTTATATTATTGAAAAATAGCTAATTTTTTTCTTCATTTATTACTACTTTTGTGCCTTTTACTAACTCCACCCTGAAAAAAGTTATTCCTCTAAAAATGGGGTTTGGTTCACAACTAATAGGGGGTACCACATGGAAAATTTTAAAAGAAATTTTTTGTCACAAAAAATGTTTTAAATATTTTTAAATAATGTTAATTCCTATTTAAAACAAAAAAGGAAATCGCATGCAATTTGGACCCGTTTAAGCCAAGTTATGAATTTTTATTTTATAGAAATCTGTAAAACCATAGGGGGAACCCTATTGTTTTGAAAAAATGCAATGTTGACCCGACGATATCTCGCTGTGATTAAATTATTGAGAGATGGTTTAGCCATGAAAATTACAGATCTCGTCTGGATCTATCGATACGGATAAATTAATTAAGTAAAAAAACATTTTTATAAATATGAATTTTCCGAAATTCCGACATTGACATTTATGCCACTCAGCGAGTTGGCATCAGAACTGAACATGTTCGGTATATTTAGATTCAGTAGAGAATTTGGACTATAAGGAAACCGAATCTGCCCTATTCTGATGCCATCTCGCTGAAAGGCGTGTGTCAATGTGGCACATGGTTATTTTTTGTGAAGAATTTTACGAAATTCCGACATTGACATTTATGCCATTCAGCGAGTTGGCATCAGAACTGAACATGTTCGGTATATTTAGATTCGGTAGGGAATTTGGACTATAAGGAAACCGAATCTGTCCTATTCTGATGCCATCTCGCTGAATGGCGTGTGTCAATGTGGCACATGGTCATTTTTTGTGAAGAATTTTCCGAAATTCCGACATTGACATTTATGCCACTCAGCGAGTTGGCATCAGAACTGAACATGTTCGGTATATTTAGATTCGGTAGGGAATTTGGACTCTAAGGAAACCGAATCTGTCCTATTATGATGCCATCTCGCAGAAAGGCGTGTGTCAATGTGGCACATGGTTATTTTTTGTGAAGAATTTTACGAAATTCCGACATTGACATTTATGCCATTCAGCGAGTTGGCATCAGAACTGAACATGTTCGGTATATTTAGATTCAGTAGGGAATTTGGACTCTAAGGAAACCGAATCTGTCCTATTCTGATGCCATCTCGCTGAATGGCGTGTGTGAATGTGGCACATGGTCATTTTTTGTGAAGAATTTTCCGAAATTCCGACATTGACATTTATGCCACTCAGCGAGTTGGCATCAGAACTGAACATGTTCGGTATATTTAGATTCGGTAGGGAATTTGGACTATAAGGAAACCGAATCTGTCCTATTCTGATGCCATCTCGCTGAATGGCGTGTGTCAATGTGGCACATGGTTATTTTTTGTGAAGAATTTTACGAAATTCCGACATTGACATTTATGCCACTCAGCGAGTTGGCATCAGAACTGAACATGTTCGGTATATTTAGATTCAGTAGGGAATTTGGACTCTAAGGAAACCGAATCTGTCCTATTCTGATGCCATCTCGCTGAATGGCGTGTGTGAATGTGGCACATGGTCATTTTTTGTGAAGAATTTTCCGAAATTCCGACATTGACATTTATGCCACTCAGCGAGTTGGCATCAGAACTGAACATGTTCGGTATATTTTGATTCGGTAGGGAATTTGGACTCTAAGGAAACCGAATCTGTCCTATTCTGATGCCATCTCGCTGAAAGGCGTGTGTCAATGTGGCACATGGTTATTTTTTGTGAAGAATTTTACGAAATTCCGACATTGACATTTATGCCATTCAGCGAATTGGCATCAGAACTGAACATGTTCGGTATATTTAGATTCGGTAGGGAATTTGGACTATAAGGAAACCGAATCTGTCCTATTCTGATGCCATCTCGCTGAATGGCGTGTGTCAATGTGGCACATGGTTATTTTTTGTGAAGAATTTTACGAAATTCCGACATTGACATTTATGCCACTCAGCGAGTTGGCATCAGAACTGAACATGTTCGGTATATTTAGATTCGGTAGGGAATTTGGACTCTAAGGAAACCGAATCTGTCCTATTCTGATGCCATCTCGCAGAAAGGCGTGTGTCAATGTGGCACATGGTTATTTTTTGTGAAGAATTTTACGAAATTCCGACATTGACATTTATGCCACTCAGCGAGTTGGCATCAGAACTGAACATGTTCGGTATATTTAGATTCAGTAGAGAATTTGGACTATAAGGAAACCGAATCTGCCCTATTCTGATGCCATCTCGCTGAAAGGCGTGTGTCAATGTGGCACATGGTTATTTTTTGTGAAGAATTTTACGAAATTCCGACATTGACATTTATGCCATTCAGCGAGTTGGCATCAGAACTGAACATGTTCGGTATATTTAGATTCGGTAGGGAATTTGGACTATAAGGAAACCGAATCTGTCCTATTCTGATGCCATCTCGCTGAATGGCGTGTGTCAATGTGGCACATGGTCATTTTTTGTGAAGAATTTTCCGAAATTCCGACATTGACATTTATGCCACTCAGTGAGTTGGCATCAGAACTGAACATGTTCGGTATATTTAGATTCGGTAGGGAATTTGGACTCTAAGGAAACCGAATCTGTCCTATTATGATGCCATCTCGCAGAAAGGCGTGTGTCAATGTGGCACATGGTTATTTTTTGTGAAGAATTTTACGAAATTCCGACATTGACATTTATGCCATTCAGCGAGTTGGCATCAGAACTGAACATGTTCGGTATATTTAGATTCAGTAGGGAATTTGGACTCTAAGGAAACCGAATCTGTCCTATTCTGATGCCATCTCGCTGAATGGCGTGTGTGAATGTGGCACATGGTCATTTTTTGTGAAGAATTTTCCGAAATTCCGACATTGACATTTATGCCACTCAGCGAGTTGGCATCAGAACTGAACATGTTCGGTATATTTTGATTCGGTAGGGAATTTGGACTCTAAGGAAACCGAATCTGTCCTATTCTGATGCCATCTCGCTGAAAGGCGTGTGTCAATGTGGCACATGGTTATTTTTTGTGAAGAATTTTACGAAATTCCGACATTGACATTTATGCCATTCAGCGAATTGGCATCAGAACTGAACATGTTCGGTATATTTAGATTCGGTAGGGAATTTGGACTATAAGGAAACCGAATCTGTCCTATTCTGATGCCATCTCGCTGAATGGCGTGTGTCAATGTGGCACATGGTTATTTTTTGTGAAGAATTTTACGAAATTCCGACATTGACATTTATGCCACTCAGCGAGTTGGCATCAGAACTGAACATGTTCGGTATATTTAGATTCGGTAGGGAATTTGGACTCTAAGGAAACCGAATCTGTCCTATTCTGATGCCATCTCGCAGAAAGGCGTGTGTCAATGTGGCACATGGTTATTTTTTGTGAAGAATTTTACGAAATTCCGACATTGACATTTATGCCACTCAGCGAGTTGGCATCAGAACTGAACATGTTCGGTATATTTGGATTCGGTAGGGAATTTGGACTCTAAGGAAACCGAATCTGTCCTATTCTGATGCCATCTCGCTGAATGGCGTGTGTCAATGTGGCACATGGTTATTTTTTGTGAAGAATTTTACGAAATTCCGACATTGACATTTATGCCACTCAGCGAGTTGGCATCAGAACTGAACATGTTCGGTATATTTGGATTCGGTAGGGAATTTGGACTCTAAGGAAACCGAATCTGCCCTATTCTGATGCCATCTCACTGAATGGCGTGTGTGAATGTGGCACATGGTCATTTTTTGTGAAGAATTTTACGAAATTCCGACATTGACATTTATGCCATTCAGCGAGTTGGCATCAGAACTGAACATGTTCGGTATATTTAGATTCAGTAGGGAATTTGGACTCTAAGGAAACCGAATCTGTCCTATTCTGATGCCATCTCACTGAATGGCGTGTGTCAATGTGGCACATGGTTATTTTTTGTGAAGAATTTTACGAAATTCCGACATTGACATTTATGCCATTCAGCGAGTTGGCATCAGAACTGAACATGTTCGGTATATTTAGATTCGGTAGGGAATTTGGACTCTAAGGAAACCGAATCTGCCCTATTCTGATGCCATCTCACTGAATGGCGTGTGTGAATGTGGCACATGGTCATTTTTTGTGAAGAATTTTACGAAATTCCGACATTGACATTTATGCCATTCAGCGAGTTGGCATCAGAACTGAACATGTTCGGTATATTTAGATTCAGTAGGGAATTTGGACTCTAAGGAAACCGAATCTGTCCTATTCTGATGCCATCTCACTGAATGGCGTGTGTCAATGTGGCACATGGTTATTTTTTGTGAAGAATTTTACGAAATTCCGACATTGACATTTATGCCATTCAGCGAGTTGGCATCAGAACTGAACATGTTCGGTATATTTAGATTCGGTAGGGAATTTGGACTCTAAGGAAACCGAATCTGCCCTATTCTGATGCCATCTCACTGAATGGCGTGTGTGAATGTGGCACATGGTCATTTTTTGTGAAGAATTTTACGAAATTCCGACATTGACATTTATGCCATTCAGCGAGTTGGCATCAGAACTGAACATGTTCGGTATATTTAGATTCAGTAGGGAATTTGGACTCTAAGGAAACCGAATCTGTCCTATTCTGATGCCATCTCACTGAATGGCGTGTGTCAATGTGGCACATGGTCATTTTTTGCGGAAAATATCCCCCTTTCTCACACAATATCCTGAAGCTATATTAAAATCAGAAAGTCTGTTTCGGTTAACCCAAACCAAAATTAAAAACTAAAACTGATTGTTCTATTAACCGAACAATAAGTTCGTTTTCATACAGAATCCTTGCGTATGTTCTTAGACTCTGAGAATACTTTACCATAACTTTTTTGAACAACAATTTTTTTGCAAGAAACATTTCTATTTTGAAATGTTTGGAAGCGCATAAACATTATCATTTGTAATTGGACAAACATAATGTTTGTAAACCACAAACATTATCATTTGTAATTGGAAAAACATAATGTTTGTAAACCACAAACATTATCATTTGTAATTGTAAAAACATAATGTTTGTAAAACACAAACATTAATATTTAACAAAAACACAATGCATAGAACGCACAACACTAATCTTTTGCCAAAATGAAAAAACACATTATTCATTGTAACTGAACATACAATTCATTTTGCTGCATAACGCATCAATGTTTGACTATCAAAGAATTGTTTTTAATTTTCCCTATAAATACAAACTGTTTTTCCGATTACAGCTTTTGTTTCTTTCATTCGCATCTTAAAAAATGTTTTACAGCAAAACTTTGTTAATTGATGAATATAACTCAACTTACTTTTTGGATTCTAAAATTGACGTTATCCATTTGCAACCAAAAATTTATGCTTTTATTATTAATTAATTATTTATTTATTTTTATTATTTTTTAATCAAAAAATCTTTTTTAAGACAGCCAACAAACCGGGGTGAAGCCTATGGCAGACTGGTGAGGCTTAATATTAAGAGCCAACATACCGGGGTGAAGCCTATGGCAGACTGGTGAGGCTTAATATTAGGAGCCAACATACCGGGGTGAAGCCTATGGCTGACTGGTGAGGCTTAGCAATAATAAAGTTCATTTTCAATATGAGTGCCGTACTGACGAGGCCCGCTCATATTGTTTGACATGTTTAAAGAAAGTCTACGGATTAAAGGGCCGAAACGAACCGTGGTTGACTCGGGCAGTAAACCCCTATAGGATTCAGAATCCTGGGGGCCTTCCATGAAAACCGAGGAGTCCTGCCTGGGTTTTCCCCCAGAGTGGGCATGGGCGTTCAGTTCCACAGGGCCTTCTTAGCTGGAATCCATTGGCTGCGGCAGGGACGGACGGAACAATGTTCCCGACATGAGCCCGCCAGGTGCCACAGTGATGGGAAGGTCCAGCCAGACTGGCAATCTGGTGTGGAAATGGCTCTTCTTCCTATTTGGGTTGAAGGTGTGCCTGTACCTAGCAGCGGGGGTGGTGTTGCCAAGCCCAGTGCGCCTTGCCTTCGGGCTGTGCTGGTACGGTGAAAGAATAACCAGGACGGACCGGCCTGGAGGCGCATGAGTTACCGTAGCGGTGTACCACTGAGAGCAGTACGGACTCAACACCCCGGGTTAAAATCCGCAGTGACGGAACTCATATGTGCTGTGGGCGTTGGCACAGTGCTTTGTGAAGGGAGTAATTACCCGACACAGAGAGGCCTACACCGGTCTTGCACTTTGACATGGTAGTGCCACACACTTTGAGTTCCATGAGCGGTCCCTTAAAACGCTGCTATGATGGTCACAGGTGATTGGTGTGCCCTCTCACCCGTTGGCCTGGGTCAGAAGGTCAAAAATGCGTAAAGGGCTTGCCTAATGCGTGTTTTTGGCCCTCAAAAAATGGCCCAACCAATCGGCAGGGAGAGGGGGCACGCCCAATTTTTTTTTGGTGCACATGGTTTTCGCCCATTTTCCCACCACAAACCTCCACGTGGTGTGCACTGGGGATCCAGATGCCATTCGGCATGGATTGCTAACCCTTTCAAAGGGAGTGGTTTAAAAAATGGCAACCAAATTAGGGCCAATATACAAATGACATAGGAATACCAGTATTGGAAATAAGGTGCCATTGACTAAATTTAGTGCCTTTGACTAAAATTAAATGCCATTGACTGGCACTAAGTGCCATTTACTATAATTAGGTGCCATTGTGTAAAATAAAGTGCCGTTGTCAGAAATTTAGTGCCATTGTTAAAATGTAAATGCCATAGTCTGAAATTTAGTGCCTTAGACTAAAATAAATGCCATTGCCTGAAATTATGTTCTATATAATAAGATGAAGTGCCATTGTTAAAATCTAAGTGCTATAGTCTGAAATTTAGTGCCTTTGACTAAAATAAAATGCCATTGACTGCCATTAAGTACCATTTATTATAATTAGGTGCCATTGTGTAAAATGAAGTGCCGTAGTCAGAAATTAAGTGCCATTGGCAAGTTTTTACCATATACTATAATAAGTACCATTATGGAAAAAATTCCATTGTCTTAAATAAGTGCCATTGTGAAAATGAGTGCCATAGTCTGAAATTTAGTGCCTTTGACTAAAATTAAATGCCATTGACTGGCATTAAGTGCCCTTTACTATGATAGGTGCCATTGTGTAAAATGAAGTGCCATAGTCTGAAATTTAGTGTCTTTTACTAAAATTAAATGCCATTGACTGCCATTAAGTGCGATTTACTATAATTAGGTGCCATTGTTAAAATGAAGTGCCGTTGTCAGAAATTAAGTGCCAGTGGCAAGGTTTTACCATATACTAAAATAAGTGCCATTATGCAAAAAATTCCACTGTCTTAAATAAAAGCCATTCTGAACATAAGTGCCATAGTCTGAAATTTAGTGCCTTAAAAAAATAAATGCCATTGACTGCATTAAGTGCCATTTACTATAATTAGGTGCCATTATGTAAAATGAAGTGCCGTAGTCAGAAATTAAGTGCCATTATGCAAAAAATTAGATTGTCTTAAATAAGCCATAGTGTGAAATTAAATGCCATAGTCAAAAATTTATTTCATTGGGATTAATTTGTGAAAAATAAATTGAAAAAAAATTAAGAGTGCTGTACTGACGAGGCCCGCTCTTAATTTTAAGTCTCAATCCGTGTCTACGGCTTGATGGGCCGAAACACACCTTTGTAGGATGTGAAAACGCTACGGCACCCCAAGTGGTTCCAAATATTTATGCTTGCGTACCATCAATGCGCATAATAAATAATATTTAAATGAACATCATATTAATGTTTCCCTTCCCATTTAGATAACTGATCAACGAACAACAATGCCGTCAAAGCAAAAAATGAACCGCGCTGCGAAACGAGAAAAATATGGCGCAAAGACACAAAGTGGAACCGAAAAAGATACTTCCAGTCTAAATGAACATTCAATAAGCTGCACACCAATGAGATCTTTAGCACTTTCATCACCACAATCTTGCTTAATGAATGCTTCCCCACTCACTTCAAGCAATAGATCCTGTGCACGTTCTGGAAAAAGGCTCTTGGGCACCTCAACATCCTCATCACCTAACTTAATGGTGCAAACGCAAGGTCCCGAAACGCCAAAGAGAATGGCAGGAAGGCCAAAAAAAAGAAGAACAGCAGCAGGGCCGGGGCGTGGTAATCGCAGTCGTTCTTCCTCACGTCAAACATCGTCTCTTCTTCATGACCAACGAGCTCAAATGGATTCTGAGGGCACTTATCTTTTCCATGACTTTGATTCTTTATTTGTTGCTCTTCCGCAAGGACCACCACTTCAGAGTGAGGGGCGCATTGCGCCAGCTGAACTGTTTGCCGGACGTGCCGAACTACTGAATTTATGGTCTGATTGTAAACAGATGTGTTATGACTTTGTAATTTTTGCTTATCTGCGTTACATGGCAAACATCACACGAGACAAACGAGTCACCATTCTTGCACCTTTTTACACTGACACAGCTACTTATTACGGCACAGGCGCAATCAATTTGCAACCAATTGACTTTTGCTACAACCATGCCGCAGACTATGACATTTTATTCATCACAGTCTATTTTCCCGGTCACTTTGCGCTTCTTATTTTTGACCGCACCAACAGAGAAGAACCAAAATGTTTGTTTGTTGACCCTTTGCCACCAGAACAGAATACGACGACTGATTTTACTGATCGCTTATACGACATCCGATTTCCTGGATATGACCGAAACCGAATTTTTCTTTTGACTAACATCATCTGCCAAATTTATTCGGCCCGTTTGAGTGTACGGACTATAACTCGATGGGGGTTGCTCTGATGGGGGTGCCGTAATGGCATAAATTGTAGTGTTTTTGAAGCTCTATCTTATGAGGGAAAAAAATTTAAAAAAATTTAAAAAATTTTCGAGCTAGGCCTCGGCATAGCTTTTTCACTTTTTGGGCTCTAACTTTATGAGTTTTGTTTCTACAAGAAAACCAAGGCCAGTTTTGTTCTGCGGTTTTTAAAGACCTTTCGAATGATGTAAGATACGTTTTTCTAGCACCAAAAATAAATTTCCGCTAACGGACCCCTAGCCGGCTGGGTGGAGTCGTTGGGTGTGCGATAGGGTGTGGGGGAAGGGTGGGATAGTTCAAATCCGCATGAATACGAATCCTTTTTTAATTGCTTGCAATCAAGTGGCTGGGGTGGGGAGATATTTTTTAAAAATTATAATAATGTTTCTAAGCATAACAAAAAAAAAGTTCATGCAAAATGGGTGCTTTTTAGCAAAGTTATGATTTTTTGTTTTTTACCAAATTGCAAAACCATAGGGGGGACCCTATTGTTTTGGTGAAATCCATTTTTGAATCGACTCTAACTCGCTTGGATCAAATTATACAGAATGGTTTAGGGATGAAAATTGAAGAGCTCATCGAGATCTATCGAAATGGATAGATAAATTAATTAAAACATGCAATTTATGAATTTTTATGTTTCTGGCCAAAATTTGGTAATGGGCAATTTAGTGGTAAATGAAAAAATTAATATCATCTTTAGTTTTTATTCTATTTAAGTAAAATAAAGTGTACAAAATGTAGAAAAATTATGAGAATTTTATGATAATTATACAGATTGTAAATTCACAAAAGTAAAAAGTTAATGCCCAAAAAGTGAGAAATTTTTGTATTATTACAAATAAATTCATATCTTTTTTCAAAATGAGTATTTTATAAATCTTATATTATTGAAAAATAGCTAATTTTTTTCTTCATTTATTACTACTTTTGTGCCTTTTACTAACTCCACCCTGAAAAAAGTTATTCCTCTAAAAATGGGGTTTGGTTCACAACTAATAGGGGGTACCACATGGAAAATTTTAAAAGAAATTTTTTGTCACAAAAAATGTTTTAAATATTTTTAAATAATGTTAATTCCTATTTAAAACAAAAAAGGAAATCGCATGCAATTTGGACCCGTTTAAGCCAAGTTATGAATTTTTATTTTATAGAAATCTGTAAAACCATAGGGGGAACCCTATTGTTTTGAAAAAATGCAATGTTGACCCGACGATATCTCGCTGTGATTAAATTATTGAGAGATGGTTTAGCCATGAAAATTACAGATCTCGTCTGGATCTATCGATACGGATAAATTAATTAAGTAAAAAAACATTTTTATAAATATGAATTTTCCGAAATTCCGACATTGACATTTATGCCACTCAGCGAGTTGGCATCAGAACTGAACATGTTCGGTATATTTAGATTCAGTAGAGAATTTGGACTATAAGGAAACCGAATCTGCCCTATTCTGATGCCATCTCGCTGAAAGGCGTGTGTCAATGTGGCACATGGTTATTTTTTGTGAAGAATTTTACGAAATTCCGACATTGACATTTATGCCATTCAGCGAGTTGGCATCAGAACTGAACATGTTCGGTATATTTAGATTCGGTAGGGAATTTGGACTATAAGGAAACCGAATCTGTCCTATTCTGATGCCATCTCGCTGAATGGCGTGTGTCAATGTGGCACATGGTCATTTTTTGTGAAGAATTTTCCGAAATTCCGACATTGACATTTATGCCACTCAGCGAGTTGGCATCAGAACTGAACATGTTCGGTATATTTAGATTCGGTAGGGAATTTGGACTCTAAGGAAACCGAATCTGTCCTATTCTGATGCCATCTCGCTGAAAGGCGTGTGTCAATGTGGCACATGGTTATTTTTTGTGAAGAATTTTACGAAATTCCGACATTGACATTTATGCCATTCAGCGAGTTGGCATCAGAACTGAACATGTTCGGTATATTTAGATTCGGTAGGGAATTTGGACTATAAGGAAACCGAATCTGTCCTATTCTGATGCCATCTCGCTGAAAGGCGTGTGTCAATGTGGCACATGGTTATTTTTTGTGAAGAATTTTACGAAATTCCGACATTGACATTTATGCCATTCAGCGAATTGGCATCAGAACTGAACATGTTCGGTATATTTAGATTCGGTAGGGAATTTGGACTATAAGGAAACCGAATCTGTCCTATTCTGATGCCATCTCGCTGAATGGCGTGTGTCAATGTGGCACATGGTTATTTTTTGTGAAGAATTTTACGAAATTCCGACATTGACATTTATGCCACTCAGCGAGTTGGCATCAGAACTGAACATGTTCGGTATATTTAGATTCGGTAGGGAATTTGGACTCTAAGGAAACCGAATCTGTCCTATTCTGATGCCATCTCGCAGAAAGGCGTGTGTCAATGTGGCACATGGTTATTTTTTGTGAAGAATTTTACGAAATTCCGACATTGACATTTATGCCACTCAGCGAGTTGGCATCAGAACTGAACATGTTCGGTATATTTGGATTCGGTAGGGAATTTGGACTCTAAGGAAACCGAATCTGTCCTATTCTGATGCCATCTCGCTGAATGGCGTGTGTCAATGTGGCACATGGTTATTTTTTGTGAAGAATTTTACGAAATTCCGACATTGACATTTATGCCACTCAGCGAGTTGGCATCAGAACTGAACATGTTCGGTATATTTGGATTCGGTAGGGAATTTGGACTCTAAGGAAACCGAATCTGCCCTATTCTGATGCCATCTCACTGAATGGCGTGTGTGAATGTGGCACATGGTCATTTTTTGTGAAGAATTTTACGAAATTCCGACATTGACATTTATGCCATTCAGCGAGTTGGCATCAGAACTGAACATGTTCGGTATATTTAGATTCAGTAGGGAATTTGGACTCTAAGGAAACCGAATCTGTCCTATTCTGATGCCATCTCACTGAATGGCGTGTGTCAATGTGGCACATGGTTATTTTTTGTGAAGAATTTTACGAAATTCCGACATTGACATTTATGCCATTCAGCGAGTTGGCATCAGAACTGAACATGTTCGGTATATTTAGATTCGGTAGGGAATTTGGACTCTAAGGAAACCGAATCTGCCCTATTCTGATGCCATCTCACTGAATGGCGTGTGTGAATGTGGCACATGGTCATTTTTTGTGAAGAATTTTACGAAATTCCGACATTGACATTTATGCCATTCAGCGAGTTGGCATCAGAACTGAACATGTTCGGTATATTTAGATTCAGTAGGGAATTTGGACTCTAAGGAAACCGAATCTGTCCTATTCTGATGCCATCTCACTGAATGGCGTGTGTCAATGTGGCACATGGTCATTTTTTGCGGAAAATATCCCCCTTTCTCACACAATATCCTGAAGCTATATTAAAATCAGAAAGTCTGTTTCGGTTAACCCAAACCAAAATTAAAAACTAAAACTGATTGTTCTATTAACCGAACAATAAGTTCGTTTTCATACAGAATCCTTGCGTATGTTCTTAGACTCTGAGAATACTTTACCATAACTTTTTTGAACAACAATTTTTTTGCAAGAAACATTTCTATTTTGAAATGTTTGGAAGCGCATAAACATTATCATTTGTAATTGGACAAACATAATGTTTGTAAACCACAAACATTATCATTTGTAATTGGAAAAACATAATGTTTGTAAACCACAAACATTATCATTTGTAATTGTAAAAACATAATGTTTGTAAAACACAAACATTAATATTTAACAAAAACACAATGCATAGAACGCACAACACTAATCTTTTGCCAAAATGAAAAAACACATTATTCATTGTAACTGAACATACAATTCATTTTGCTGCATAACGCATCAATGTTTGACTATCAAAGAATTGTTTTTAATTTTCCCTATAAATACAAACTGTTTTTCCGATTACAGCTTTTGTTTCTTTCATTCGCATCTTAAAAAATGTTTTACAGCAAAACTTTGTTAATTGATGAATATAACTCAACTTACTTTTTGGATTCTAAAATTGACGTTATCCATTTGCAACCAAAAATTTATGCTTTTATTATTAATTAATTATTTATTTATTTTTATTATTTTTTAATCAAAAAATCTTTTTTAAGACAGCCAACAAACCGGGGTGAAGCCTATGGCAGACTGGTGAGGCTTAATATTAAGAGCCAACATACCGGGGTGAAGCCTATGGCAGACTGGTGAGGCTTAATATTAGGAGCCAACATACCGGGGTGAAGCCTATGGCTGACTGGTGAGGCTTAGCAATAATAAAGTTCATTTTCAATATGAGTGCCGTACTGACGAGGCCCGCTCATATTGTTTGACATGTTTAAAGAAAGTCTACGGATTAAAGGGCCGAAACGAACCGTGGTTGACTCGGGCAGTAAACCCCTATAGGATTCAGAATCCTGGGGGCCTTCCATGAAAACCGAGGAGTCCTGCCTGGGTTTTCCCCCAGAGTGGGCATGGGCGTTCAGTTCCACAGGGCCTTCTTAGCTGGAATCCATTGGCTGCGGCAGGGACGGACGGAACAATGTTCCCGACATGAGCCCGCCAGGTGCCACAGTGATGGGAAGGTCCAGCCAGACTGGCAATCTGGTGTGGAAATGGCTCTTCTTCCTATTTGGGTTGAAGGTGTGCCTGTACCTAGCAGCGGGGGTGGTGTTGCCAAGCCCAGTGCGCCTTGCCTTCGGGCTGTGCTGGTACGGTGAAAGAATAACCAGGACGGACCGGCCTGGAGGCGCATGAGTTACCGTAGCGGTGTACCACTGAGAGCAGTACGGACTCAACACCCCGGGTTAAAATCCGCAGTGACGGAACTCATATGTGCTGTGGGCGTTGGCACAGTGCTTTGTGAAGGGAGTAATTACCCGACACAGAGAGGCCTACACCGGTCTTGCACTTTGACATGGTAGTGCCACACACTTTGAGTTCCATGAGCGGTCCCTTAAAACGCTGCTATGATGGTCACAGGTGATTGGTGTGCCCTCTCACCCGTTGGCCTGGGTCAGAAGGTCAAAAATGCGTAAAGGGCTTGCCTAATGCGTGTTTTTGGCCCTCAAAAAATGGCCCAACCAATCGGCAGGGAGAGGGGGCACGCCCAATTTTTTTTTGGTGCACATGGTTTTCGCCCATTTTCCCACCACAAACCTCCACGTGGTGTGCACTGGGGATCCAGATGCCATTCGGCATGGATTGCTAACCCTTTCAAAGGGAGTGGTTTAAAAAATGGCAACCAAATTAGGGCCAATATACAAATGACATAGGAATACCAGTATTGGAAATAAGGTGCCATTGACTAAATTTAGTGCCTTTGACTAAAATTAAATGCCATTGACTGGCACTAAGTGCCATTTACTATAATTAGGTGCCATTGTGTAAAATAAAGTGCCGTTGTCAGAAATTTAGTGCCATTGTTAAAATGTAAATGCCATAGTCTGAAATTTAGTGCCTTAGACTAAAATAAATGCCATTGCCTGAAATTATGTTCTATATAATAAGATGAAGTGCCATTGTTAAAATCTAAGTGCTATAGTCTGAAATTTAGTGCCTTTGACTAAAATAAAATGCCATTGACTGCCATTAAGTACCATTTATTATAATTAGGTGCCATTGTGTAAAATGAAGTGCCGTAGTCAGAAATTAAGTGCCATTGGCAAGTTTTTACCATATACTATAATAAGTACCATTATGGAAAAAATTCCATTGTCTTAAATAAGTGCCATTGTGAAAATGAGTGCCATAGTCTGAAATTTAGTGCCTTTGACTAAAATTAAATGCCATTGACTGGCATTAAGTGCCCTTTACTATGATAGGTGCCATTGTGTAAAATGAAGTGCCATAGTCAGAAATTTAGTGCCATTGTTAAAATCTAAGTGCCATAGTCTGAAATTTAGTGTCTTTTACTAAAATTAAATGCCATTGACTGCCATTAAGTGCGATTTACTATAATTAGGTGCCATTGTTAAAATGAAGTGCCGTTGTCAGAAATTAAGTGCCAGTGGCAAGGTTTTACCATATACTAAAATAAGTGCCATTATGCAAAAAATTCCACTGTCTTAAATAAAAGCCATTCTGAACATAAGTGCCATAGTCTGAAATTTAGTGCCTTAAAAAAATAAATGCCATTGACTGCATTAAGTGCCATTTACTATAATTAGGTGCCATTATGTAAAATGAAGTGCCGTAGTCAGAAATTAAGTGCCATTATGCAAAAAATTAGATTGTCTTAAATAAGCCATAGTGTGAAATTAAATGCCATAGTCAAAAATTTATTTCATTGGGATTAATTTGTGAAAAATAAATTGAAAAAAAATTAAGAGTGCTGTACTGACGAGGCCCGCTCTTAATTTTAAGTCTCAATCCGTGTCTACGGCTTGATGGGCCGAAACACACCTTTGTAGGATGTGAAAACGCTACGGCACCCCAAGTGGTTCCAAATATTTATGCTTGCGTACCATCAATGCGCATAATAAATAATATTTAAATGAACATCATATTAATGTTTCCCTTCCCATTTAGATAACTGATCAACGAACAACAATGCCGTCAAAGCAAAAAATGAACCGCGCTGCGAAACGAGAAAAATATGGCGCAAAGACACAAAGTGGAACCGAAAAAGATACTTCCAGTCTAAATGAACATTCAATAAGCTGCACACCAATGAGATCTTTAGCACTTTCATCACCACAATCTTGCTTAATGAATGCTTCCCCACTCACTTCAAGCAATAGATCCTGTGCACGTTCTGGAAAAAGGCTCTTGGGCACCTCAACATCCTCATCACCTAACTTAATGGTGCAAACGCAAGGTCCCGAAACGCCAAAGAGAATGGCAGGAAGGCCAAAAAAAAGAAGAACAGCAGCAGGGCCGGGGCGTGGTAATCGCAGTCGTTCTTCCTCACGTCAAACATCGTCTCTTCTTCATGACCAACGAGCTCAAATGGATTCTGAGGGCACTTATCTTTTCCATGACTTTGATTCTTTATTTGTTGCTCTTCCGCAAGGACCACCACTTCAGAGTGAGGGGCGCATTGCGCCAGCTGAACTGTTTGCCGGACGTGCCGAACTACTGAATTTATGGTCTGATTGTAAACAGATGTGTTATGACTTTGTAATTTTTGCTTATCTGCGTTACATGGCAAACATCACACGAGACAAACGAGTCACCATTCTTGCACCTTTTTACACTGACACAGCTACTTATTACGGCACAGGCGCAATCAATTTGCAACCAATTGACTTTTGCTACAACCATGCCGCAGACTATGACATTTTATTCATCACAGTCTATTTTCCCGGTCACTTTGCGCTTCTTATTTTTGACCGCACCAACAGAGAAGAACCAAAATGTTTGTTTGTTGACCCTTTGCCACCAGAACAGAATACGACGACTGATTTTACTGATCGCTTATACGACATCCGATTTCCTGGATATGACCGAAACCGAATTTTTCTTTTGACTAACATCATCTGCCAAATTTATTCGGCCCGTTTGAGTGTACGGACTATAACTCGATGGGGGTTGCTCTGATGGGGGTGCCGTAATGGCATAAATTGTAGTGTTTTTGAAGCTCTATCTTATGAGGGAAAAAAATTTAAAAAATTTTCGAGCTAGGCCTCGGCATAGCTTTTTCACTTTTTGGGCTCTAACTTTATGAGTTTTGTTTCTACAAGAAAACCAAGGCCAGTTTTGTTCTGCGGTTTTTAAAGACCTTTCGAATGATGTAAGATACGTTTTTCTAGCACCAAAAATAAATTTCCGCTAACGGACCCCTAGCCGGCTGGGTGGAGTCGTTGGGTGTGCGATAGGGTGTGGGGGAAGGGTGGGATAGTTCAAATCCGCATGAATACGAATCCTTTTTTAATTGCTTGCAATCAAGTGGCTGGGGTGGGGAGATATTTTTTAAAAATTATAATAATGTTTCTAAGCATAACAAAAAAAAAGTTCATGCAAAATGGGTGCTTTTTAGCAAAGTTATGATTTTTTGTTTTTTACCAAATTGCAAAACCATAGGGGGGAGGGACCCTATTGTTTTGGTGAAATCCATTTTTGAATCGACTCTAACTCGCTTGGATCAAATTATACAGAATGGTTTAGGGATGAAAATTGAAGAGCTCATCGAGATCTATCGAAATGGATAGATAAATTAATTAAAACATGCAATTTATGAATTTTTATGTTTCTGGCCAAAATTTGGTAATGGGCAATTTAGTGGTAAATGAAAAAATTAATATCATCTTTAGTTTTTATTCTATTTAAGTAAAATAAAGTGTACAAAATGTAGAAAAATTATGAGAATTTTATGATAATTATACAGATTGTAAATTCACAAAAGTAAAAAGTTAATGCCCAAAAAGTGAGAAATTTTTGTATTATTACAAATAAATTCATATCTTTTTTCAAAATGAGTATTTTATAAATCTTATATTATTGAAAAATAGCTAATTTTTTTCTTCATTTATTACTACTTTTGTGCCTTTTACTAACTCCACCCTGAAAAAAGTTATTCCTCTAAAAATGGGGTTTGGTTCACAACTAATAGGGGGTACCACATGGAAAATTTTAAAAGAAATTTTTTGTCACAAAAAATGTTTTAAATATTTTTAAATAATGTTAATTCCTATTTAAAACAAAAAAGGAAATCGCATGCAATTTGGACCCGTTTAAGCCAAGTTATGAATTTTTATTTTATAGAAATCTGTAAAACCATAGGGGGAACCCTATTGTTTTGAAAAAATGCAATGTTGACCCGACGATATCTCGCTGTGATTAAATTATTGAGAGATGGTTTAGCCATGAAAATTACAGATCTCGTCTGGATCTATCGATACGGATAAATTAATTAAGTAAAAAAACATTTTTATAAATATGAATTTTCCGAAATTCCGACATTGACATTTATGCCACTCAGCGAGTTGGCATCAGAACTGAACATGTTCGGTATATTTAGATTCAGTAGAGAATTTGGACTATAAGGAAACCGAATCTGCCCTATTCTGATGCCATCTCGCTGAAAGGCGTGTGTCAATGTGGCACATGGTTATTTTTTGTGAAGAATTTTACGAAATTCCGACATTGACATTTATGCCATTCAGCGAGTTGGCATCAGAACTGAACATGTTCGGTATATTTAGATTCGGTAGGGAATTTGGACTATAAGGAAACCGAATCTGTCCTATTCTGATGCCATCTCGCTGAATGGCGTGTGTCAATGTGGCACATGGTCATTTTTTGTGAAGAATTTTCCGAAATTCCGACATTGACATTTATGCCACTCAGCGAGTTGGCATCAGAACTGAACATGTTCGGTATATTTAGATTCGGTAGGGAATTTGGACTCTAAGGAAACCGAATCTGTCCTATTATGATGCCATCTCGCAGAAAGGCGTGTGTCAATGTGGCACATGGTTATTTTTTGTGAAGAATTTTACGAAATTCCGACATTGACATTTATGCCATTCAGCGAGTTGGCATCAGAACTGAACATGTTCGGTATATTTAGATTCAGTAGGGAATTTGGACTCTAAGGAAACCGAATCTGTCCTATTCTGATGCCATCTCGCTGAATGGCGTGTGTGAATGTGGCACATGGTCATTTTTTGTGAAGAATTTTCCGAAATTCCGACATTGACATTTATGCCACTCAGCGAGTTGGCATCAGAACTGAACATGTTCGGTATATTTTGATTCGGTAGGGAATTTGGACTCTAAGGAAACCGAATCTGTCCTATTCTGATGCCATCTCGCTGAAAGGCGTGTGTCAATGTGGCACATGGTTATTTTTTGTGAAGAATTTTACGAAATTCCGACATTGACATTTATGCCATTCAGCGAATTGGCATCAGAACTGAACATGTTCGGTATATTTAGATTCGGTAGGGAATTTGGACTATAAGGAAACCGAATCTGTCCTATTCTGATGCCATCTCGCTGAATGGCGTGTGTCAATGTGGCACATGGTTATTTTTTGTGAAGAATTTTACGAAATTCCGACATTGACATTTATGCCACTCAGCGAGTTGGCATCAGAACTGAACATGTTCGGTATATTTAGATTCGGTAGGGAATTTGGACTCTAAGGAAACCGAATCTGTCCTATTCTGATGCCATCTCGCAGAAAGGCGTGTGTCAATGTGGCACATGGTTATTTTTTGTGAAGAATTTTACGAAATTCCGACATTGACATTTATGCCACTCAGCGAGTTGGCATCAGAACTGAACATGTTCGGTATATTTGGATTCGGTAGGGAATTTGGACTCTAAGGAAACCGAATCTGTCCTATTCTGATGCCATCTCGCTGAATGGCGTGTGTCAATGTGGCACATGGTTATTTTTTGTGAAGAATTTTACGAAATTCCGACATTGACATTTATGCCACTCAGCGAGTTGGCATCAGAACTGAACATGTTCGGTATATTTGGATTCGGTAGGGAATTTGGACTCTAAGGAAACCGAATCTGCCCTATTCTGATGCCATCTCACTGAATGGCGTGTGTGAATGTGGCACATGGTCATTTTTTGTGAAGAATTTTACGAAATTCCGACATTGACATTTATGCCATTCAGCGAGTTGGCATCAGAACTGAACATGTTCGGTATATTTAGATTCAGTAGGGAATTTGGACTCTAAGGAAACCGAATCTGTCCTATTCTGATGCCATCTCACTGAATGGCGTGTGTCAATGTGGCACATGGTTATTTTTTGTGAAGAATTTTACGAAATTCCGACATTGACATTTATGCCATTCAGCGAGTTGGCATCAGAACTGAACATGTTCGGTATATTTAGATTCGGTAGGGAATTTGGACTCTAAGGAAACCGAATCTGCCCTATTCTGATGCCATCTCACTGAATGGCGTGTGTGAATGTGGCACATGGTCATTTTTTGTGAAGAATTTTACGAAATTCCGACATTGACATTTATGCCATTCAGCGAGTTGGCATCAGAACTGAACATGTTCGGTATATTTAGATTCAGTAGGGAATTTGGACTCTAAGGAAACCGAATCTGTCCTATTCTGATGCCATCTCACTGAATGGCGTGTGTCAATGTGGCACATGGTCATTTTTTGCGGAAAATATCCCCCTTTCTCACACAATATCCTGAAGCTATATTAAAATCAGAAAGTCTGTTTCGGTTAACCCAAACCAAAATTAAAAACTAAAACTGATTGTTCTATTAACCGAACAATAAGTTCGTTTTCATACAGAATCCTTGCGTATGTTCTTAGACTCTGAGAATACTTTACCATAACTTTTTTGAACAACAATTTTTTTGCAAGAAACATTTCTATTTTGAAATGTTTGGAAGCGCATAAACATTATCATTTGTAATTGGACAAACATTATGTTTGTAAACCACAAACATTATCATTTGTAATTGGAAAAACATAATGTTTGTAAACCACAAACATTATCATTTGTAATTGTAAAAACATAATGTTTGTAAAACACAAACATTAATATTTAACAAAAACACAATGCATAGAACGCACAACACTAATCTTTTGCCAAAATGAAAAAACACATTATTCATTGTAACTGAACATACAATTCATTTTGCTGCATAACGCATCAATGTTTGACTATCAAAGAATTGTTTTTAATTTTCCCTATAAATACAAACTGTTTTTCCGATTACAGCTTTTGTTTCTTTCATTCGCATCTTAAAAAATGTTTTACAGCAAAACTTTGTTAATTGATGAATATAACTCAACTTACTTTTTGGATTCTAAAATTGAAGTTATCCATTTGCAACCAAAAATTTATGCTTTTATTATTAATTAATTATTTATTTATTTTTATTATTTTTTAATCAAAAAATCTTTTTTAAGACAGCCAACAAACCGGGGTGAAGCCTATGGCAGACTGGTGAGGCTTAATATTAAGAGCCAACATACCGGGGTGAAGCCTATGGCAGACTGGTGAGGCTTAATATTAGGAGCCAACATACCGGGGTGAAGCCTATGGCTGACTGGTGAGGCTTAGCAATAATAAAGTTCATTTTCAATATGAGTGCCGTACTGACGAGGCCCGCTCATATTGTTTGACATGTTTAAAGAAAGTCTACGGATTAAAGGGCCGAAACGAACCGTGGTTGACTCGGGCAGTAAACCCCTATAGGATTCAGAATCCTGGGGGCCTTCCATGAAAACCGAGGAGTCCTGCCTGGGTTTTCCCCCAGAGTGGGCATGGGCGTTCAGTTCCACAGGGCCTTCTTAGCTGGAATCCATTGGCTGCGGCAGGGACGGACGGAACAATGTTCCCGACATGAGCCCGCCAGGTGCCACAGTGATGGGAAGGTCCAGCCAGACTGGCAATCTGGTGTGGAAATGGCTCTTCTTCCTATTTGGGTTGAAGGTGTGCCTGTACCTAGCAGCGGGGGTGGTGTTGCCAAGCCCAGTGCGCCTTGCCTTCGGGCTGTGCTGGTACGGTGAAAGAATAACCAGGACGGACCGGCCTGGAGGCGCATGAGTTACCGTAGCGGTGTACCACTGAGAGCAGTACGGACTCAACACCCCGGATTAAAATCCGCAGTGACGGAACTCATATGTGCTGTGGGCGTTGGCACAGTGCTTTGTGAAGGGAGTAATTACCCGACACAGAGAGGCCTACACCGGTCTTGCACTTTGACATGGTAGTGCCACACACTTTGAGTTCCATGAGCGGTCCCTTAAAACGCTGCTATGATGGTCACAGGTGATTGGTGTGCCCTCTCACCCGTTGGCCTGGGTCAGAAGGTCAAAAATGCGTAAAGGGCTTGCCTAATGCGTGTTTTTGGCCCTCAAAAAATGGCCCAACCAATCGGCAGGGAGAGGGGGCACGCCCAATTTTTTTTTGGTGCACATGGTTTTCGCCCATTTTTCCCACCACAAACCTCCACGTGGTGTGCACTGGGGATCCAGATGCCATTCGGCATGGATTGCTAACCCTTTCAAAGGGAGTGGTTTAAAAAATGGCAACCAAATTAGGGCCAATATACAAATGACATAGGAATACCAGTATTGGAAATAAGGTGCCATTGACTAAATTTAGTGCCTTTGACTAAAATTAAATGCCATTGACTGGCACTAAGTGCCATTTACTATAATTAGGTGCCATTGTGTAAAATAAAGTGCCGTTGTCAGAAATTTAGTGCCATTGTTAAAATGTAAATGCCATAGTCTGAAATTTAGTGCCTTAGACTAAAATAAATGCCATTGCCTGAAATTATGTTCTATATAATAAGATGAAGTGCCATTGTTAAAATCTAAGTGCTATAGTCTGAAATTTAGTGCCTTTGACTAAAATAAAATGCCATTGACTGCCATTAAGTACCATTTATTATAATTAGGTGCCATTGTGTAAAATGAAGTGCCGTAGTCAGAAATTAAGTGCCATTGGCAAGTTTTTACCATATACTATAATAAGTACCATTATGGAAAAAATTCCATTGTCTTAAATAAGTGCCATTGTGAAAATGAGTGCCATAGTCTGAAATTTAGTGCCTTTGACTAAAATTAAATGCCATTGACTGGCATTAAGTGCCCTTTACTATGATAGGTGCCATTGTGTAATATGAAGTGCCATAGTCAGAAATTTAGTGCCATTGTTAAAATCTAAGTGCCATAGTCTGAAATTTAGTGTCTTTTACTAAAATTAAATGCCATTGACTGCCATTAAGTGCGATTTACTATAATTAGGTGCCATTGTTAAAATGAAGTGCCGTTGTCAGAAATTAAGTGCCAGTGGCAAGGTTTTACCATATACTAAAATAAGTGCCATTATGCAAAAAATTCCACTGTCTTAAATAAAAGCCATTCTGAACATAAGTGCCATAGTCTGAAATTTAGTGCCTTAAAAAAATAAATGCCATTGACTGCATTAAGTGCCATTTACTATAATTAGGTGCCATTATGTAAAATGAAGTGCCGTAGTCAGAAATTAAGTGCCATTATGCAAAAAATTAGATTGTCTTAAATAAGCCATAGTGTGAAATTAAATGCCATAGTCAAAAATTTATTTCATTGGGATTAATTTGTGAAAAATAAATTGAAAAAAAATTAAGAGTGCTGTACTGACGAGGCCCGCTCTTAATTTTAAGTCTCAATCCGTGTCTACGGCTTGATGGGCCGAAACACACCTTTGTAGGATGTGAAAACGCTACGGCACCCCAAGTGGTTCCAAATATTTATGCTTGCGTACCATCAATGCGCATAATAAATAATATTTAAATGAACATCATATTAATGTTTCCCTTCCCATTTAGATAACTGATCAACGAACAACAATGCCGTCAAAGCAAAAAATGAACCGCGCTGCGAAACGAGAAAAATATGGCGCAAAGACACAAAGTGGAACCGAAAAAGATACTTCCAGTCTAAATGAACATTCAATAAGCTGCACACCAATGAGATCTTTAGCACTTTCATCACCACAATCTTGCTTAATGAATGCTTCCCCACTCACTTCAAGCAATAGATCCTGTGCACGTTCTGGAAAAAGGCTCTTGGGCACCTCAACATCCTCATCACCTAACTTAATGGTGCAAACGCAAGGTCCCGAAACGCCAAAGAGAATGGCAGGAAGGCCAAAAAAAAGAAGAACAGCAGCAGGGCCGGGGCGTGGTAATCGCAGTCGTTCTTCCTCACGTCAAACATCGTCTCTTCTTCATGACCAACGAGCTCAAATGGATTCTGAGGGCACTTATCTTTTCCATGACTTTGATTCTTTATTTGTTGCTCTTCCGCAAGGACCACCACTTCAGAGTGAGGGGCGCATTGCGCCAGCTGAACTGTTTGCCGGACGTGCCGAACTACTGAATTTATGGTCTGATTGTAAACAGATGTGTTATGACTTTGTAATTTTTGCTTATCTGCGTTACATGGCAAACATCACACGAGACAAACGAGTCACCATTCTTGCACCTTTTTACACTGACACAGCTACTCATTACGGCACAGGCGCAATCAATTTGCAACCAATTGACTTTTGCTACAACCATGCCGCAGACTATGACATTTTATTCATCACAGTCTATTTTCCCGGTCACTTTGCGCTTCTTATTTTTGACCGCACCAACAGAGAAGAACCAAAATGTTTGTTTGTTGACCCTTTGCCACCAGAACAGAATACGACGACTGATTTTACTGATCGCTTATACGACATCCGATTTCCTGGATATGACCGAAACCGAATTTTTCTTTTGACTAACATCATCTGCCAATTGACACCAGACCTTCAACAAAATGATTTTGTCATCCAAATCGTTCCAGTCGATGCATTCACAATACAGACTGATGGAGTCAACTGTGGGTTTTTTGTCATTTTGTATGCCGAATCATATCTGAAAAACTCTGGCAGCCTTTTGTTGCCTGTTCTTGACATCAATACCGAACGTAAAAGAATATTGTGGCAGCTGGCTCAATTATTGTTATCAGATACAGTTACGTATATTCCGCGTAATGAACACGGACAACAAAATGACGGCCGGATTAGCTATGAATCGGAAAATGTACAGGCTTTACCTCAATTACGTCCACCATCCAGTCGGGCAAGTGTGTCCATCGATCGCGAGTCTTCAATTAATTCTGTCGCATCATCTCGGCGTTCTATACGCATTGCCAGTCGAGATTCGAGTAGGGAATCTTCCCTTATGAATATTCGGTCGCCAGCGCTTTCCTTCAACCCATTAACGCGCCGCTGTCACTTACGTCACAAAGGCATCCCGTGTGCAGACATTCGAGCGGAGCACTACCCGCAATATTATGACTCCGGCAATCTGGGTGACAAAAAATGCGATTTCTGCAAAACTGTGCTTTTTTCAAGTGAAGCATCTTTCAAAAATGGAAAGGTATCTTCTGCCTTTTGCTGTAATTTCGGAACAATTTGCTTGCCAAAAATAAGCGATCCTCCTGCCGAATTGGTAAAACTTTGTGTCGAAAATTCTGCTGAAGCCAAAGAGTTTCGGAAAAAACAAAATGCTTATAACTCACTTTTGGCATTTGCTTCTGTTTCAGTTGGATATAAAGAAAGCTCAATGGGAGGTGATGTGTGTTTCATGTTAAACGGGGAATTTATACGCCGTATCAGTTCTATTTTTGCCGGACAAATGACGCCAAGCTTTGCACAATTGTTTGTACTTGACCCGGTACAGGCCCTAGACCATCGAAAACAAAATACTCGCTATGGTGGTGATCGAGTCAATTCTGACATTCTCAAAAAATTGGATACCATACTTCGTCAGCACCATCCATTGGCAAAACAGCTAATGAATTTTCACCAACAATATAGTGCAACACTTGCGCAGGACGGACCAGATGCCGTTCATAATTTCCGCCTAACTCTTCTTGAGACAAGAATGGCACCACCTCAAGTGAGAGACACAAATTTACATGCTCGTCAAACCAATCTGCCGACCGAAGGCACTTTGTTCGCAGTTTGGACAGAATCAGACCGCCCACCTGTGGAAAGGGGGATTTGGATTACAACAGAGCAAGGAGAATTACAGAAATTTCCGCCTTACCATCCTTTAACTGACACACTCTGTTATCCATTGATTTTACCTTGCGGGGACGATGGATATCACAATAATCTGTTCAAAAAGGCAACAATGAATGGCAAAGACTATGCAAGAGAAAGTGCTGAAGACGAAGAACGAACTACTGATATTGATGTTGACTCAGAATTTGATAATGAATCAGAAAGCGAAATGGAAAACGAATCTGTGGTCGCCAGTATGGGTTCGGTTGAAACTGATGTTCACGTGCAAAGAAGCAAAAAAATGTCATTACGAGATTACGTTCGCTACCGTTTAGCAATTCGCGTTGACGAAAATTTTCATCACATTTGGATCGCTGCTGGTGGACTCAGCCAAAAAATTGTGTTGGATTATGCTGCCAGAATTGATGCCGACGTGGCGAATTATCTTCGTCGTCCAGAGTTTGACCTCCGTGGTACACTACCTGAGAATTTACTTCGTTGGTTTGCACGCAATGCAGGCCTGACTTCACCAGAAGAAATTGGCTCAATTGTTCTTTTTCGCAAAAGTCAACCCGGCACACTTGCCTACTTTCAGAATAAGTACTATGATGCGACTACAATAATGGCTCGCGTCAGAAAACCTGCTCAAGCTTGCTTCATGCTTACTTGGACATGTAACCCACGATGGCCTGAAATTAAACGAAATTTCATGCACCCCGATCAAAAAGTAGTGGACCGTTTTGACATTCTGTGTAGAGTTTACGAAGACAAATTGAGACATATTCATCATCTTTTAGACAAAAAAAAAATTTTGGGCAGTCAAATTGGGTATGGCGAAGGGCGTGAATTCCAGAAGCGAATCGGAGGACCACACTTGCACAGGCTTTTTCAATCTGACATTTTTGCTATTCCTGAGTGCATTGAGAACCTGATTTGGGCACACATTCCCCATGAGCCACCGATTCTTGACCAATCCCCATTGGCAAATTTGGTCCGAAAGGTACGGACTCTTTTACCCAAATATCAATTCCATGACTGCGGAACTCACTGCCAAAAAGCCAATGGACGCTGCTCGAAAGGCTTTCCTAAGCCTTTTAGCAAATTTACAATTCTCCACGATGATAAGCCTGCAGTATATAAACGGCCAGACCCAAAAGATGGAGGTGAGACATTGACAATAAAACGGGGCCGAACCGAAATCAGATATGACAATTCGCGTGTAGTTCCTTACAATCCATTTCTCTTGGTGCTATATGAAACACACCATAATTTGGAATTTGCTTACGGAAAATCGACCAACATGAAATATCCACTCAAATATCCGCTCAAAGGGCCATCTTACTCCTACATTAGAAGTGAAGAAACGAACAAAACGAACATTGACGAGCCTGCGAGTTACGCAAAGGTACTGTACAGATCACCAGTTGAAGCCTTCTCTCGCATCATGTCTTTTAAATATGCATTCTTGTCTCATACTGTGATGGCACTTTCGGTACATCTACCAGGACAACAAAAAATGTATTTAAAACCAGGCCAAGACGCTCAACAAATTGCTCAACAACTTCTGGATGGTCAAATGGAACTCCCCGTGACACCACTTTCTGCATACTGGCAACAATGGCGTAATGATCCTGCTATAAAGAATATTCTTTTTGAAAACATGCCAGAGAAGTATTCTTTTGACAGGCTAAAGAAGACTTGGAAAATAAGGGTAGTTTCCAGAGACCAAAATAAGGTATCCAAACGAAAACAAAAAATTGGCCGCATATATCCCATTCTGCCACGCGCACATGAAAAGTTCGCATTATTCATTCTCACTAAACATTTTCCTGGGGACACAGATCATTTGAAATTGGTTAATGGGCATCAATGTAATACTTTTTTGGAAGCGGCACGCCTTCGTGGGCTCATAAAAGATTCAAACGTCTGGATAAGAACACTTGAAGAAGGGGCCAATTATTTGAATCCTGCACAAATGCGTCAATTGTTCGCAAGTATTCTGATTTTTGGTAACACTGAAGACTGTATAATTGATGCCTTGGCGCTTTGGAACAGCTTTGTGACACATATGTACGACACACGTTGCAGCGATGCTGAACGTCCCATTCGCATTGATCGTGCTTTAGCACTTCTTGAACGTCTTTTGGTTGCACAAGGTCGCACTTGCGCTGATTTTGGACTTCCAACGCCAATTAATTCAATTTTGAACGACCCAGCTCGCGGAGTGAACGATTTCTTTTTTCCTAACCATATGGCTGACGAGGAAGTTGATGAAACGGTTGATACGCGCCAGTTTGATTCCACAAGACTGAATACCGAACAGAATAACTTTTTCCAAACTGTCAGAAAAATTACTTCTACTCGACCAAACAGCAATGAGAAACGATTGTATTTTTTGTCTGGCGATGGTGGCACTGGCAAAACATTTCTGCTCAACTACATTTTGTATCAATTGCGTAGAATTGGAAAAAAGGTCATTGCTACTGCTTCCACTGGTATGGCATCCACTCGATTTTATTCAGGCGGCACAACAGTACATTCTGCCTTTCGTCTTGGGATTCAGGTCGAGACAGGAAAAATTCCATCCATCCCACTGGAAAGCTATTTTGGACGCCGAATCATTGAAGCCGATGCCATAATTATTGATGAAATAACGATGTTGGAAAAAACTGTGTTGGAAAATGTTGATTTGTTGTGCAAACGGATGAGCTCTCGCTTTTCCCACCTTCCTTTCGGAGGAAAAGTTGTCATTCTTTCTGGTGATTGGAAGCAATCACTGCCAGTTGTCACTGATTCATCTGGTACAGAAGCACAAGTTGCTGTTTGCATACAGTCATCACCACTTTACCAACTTTTTGCAAAGGTAAGGCTTGCACAAAATATGCGTGTCAACGCACGGGACATTGAATTCATCGATTGGTTGAAAAAGGTCGGGACCGGAGCTTTTGGTGACTGTGTGCCAATTCCAAAAAGTTGGATGGTGAATACGCGTGAAGAAATTGTCGCCTCGGTGTTTAATCAAGGGTACACCCTTCCGGCTAAGGAAATGCTGAGTCGTCTAATGTTGGCGACGACAAACCGAATTGTTGATATGAACAATGATGCTATTTTGAGAACATTCAACAATGAATATACAGAATATTACTCGGACGACCGGCCGATTATCGAAAACCCAATGGCAATGAATGTGGCGGATCAAGATGTTTCGCAACTAAACTTGCTGAACCCCGCTGGAATACCAGCACATCATCTTCGGCTGAAAATTGGATCAATAATAGTGCTGCTAATAAATCTGAACACGAGCAAAGCACTTTGCAATGGTACCCGATTGATTGTCAAAAAAATGACGGATAATTTGATATATGCGGAAGCAATCACCGGCAGCTCTGCCCAAAGTGGTGTTGAAGTTGCGATACCTCGAATTGCGACGACCTTCAAGGACAAAAATGCTGATGGCATTCATTTCGAAAGATTCCAGTACCCTGTAAGGGTGGCCTTCACTATGACAGTGACAAAGGCACAAGGTCAGACTTGCGAAAGGCTTGGAATCGATTTCACAGAGGAATCTTTCGCTCACGGCCAAACTTACACAGCGTTTTCCCGAGCTACAAGCTCCAAATCAATATCTGTGTATGCACCAAATAAGCCAGTTGACACCGAAGGAAATGTGTTGGTTCGAAATATTGTTGCCGAAGGAATTAAATTTGATTGAGGAATAATTTTTAATAGAGCTTAATGTTAATTAATTGGTGATTGAATTGCTTTTGTTTTTGGATTATTTGTGAAACCGATAAAGGGTGAAATGTGCTTGTCGCGTGCACCTCTTTTAGGTTAAGCAATCGTATTTAAAAGGTTAATTAAGAAACTCATTTGTTTAAATAATTTTATAAGTAATTATATCTCCTTGAAACTTAATTGTTTAAGACTAAATATTTTTCATTGTTTAGCTTATTTATTGTATTTTGATTATCTATTTACTTCTTTTCTGCCTTTTTCTCTCTATACAAAAAAATAAAAAAAAATAAAAAGGGGATCCATGGTTTTCGCTGTTTTTGCCTCCGTGCGCCTTCACGTGGTGGATCCCTGTACGTCTTGCTACTGCTGTGCCGCAGCGGAGATGTCGGAGACATGGAACAAAAAACAGCCAGTGACTACGACATAACAAACAAGACAATGCTCGCAAAGTCTAGCAACGCGGCGGAGCCGCGTCCCTGAGCGCGCAAGCGCTTTCTCCCCTTCCCCAGCATCTTACTGCTCACACACCCGGCTAGTTTATATATATATAGAGATAACTTGGTTTTCGCATATTTTCGCTATTTTGAGCTTTCTCAGAGCCGGGAGCTATTTGAAAGTTGTGCATATCTTAAACAACTTTTTGAGGCGGATTCAGGAAAACTATAGGTTTTCGGCACCGGTGGACATTTCAGCGCGGGGAAGCGAGTTGCGGGTCACTTTGGCAGTCTCAGTTCAACGAAAATTTTTCTTTTTGCCAGGAGGGCTTAGCACATGCTTGTAGGTTGGTAAGTTGGACTGTCCCTGAAAATGTTGTCAGCGGTAATTTTGGCCTAGCGGTAAAACTGAGGCCTGTAAAAAATGGCAACTTTTCGGCACCAAATGGGCTATTTGAGCTCGAAGTGCAGGCCACGTTGGGGATTGCTCTGAACTGGATGTTGATCACTAATGGATTATGTAGTTTTTGAAGCTCTATCGGCGGGCAAAAAAAAATTGAAAAAATTTTCAAAAATTTTCGAGCTAGGCCTAGGTATAGGTTTTGTACTTTTGGGGCTCTAACTTTATGAGTTTTTGAGCAATCGGGAATCCAAGGTCGGGTTTGTTCTGCGGTTTTCAAAGACCTATCGAATGATGTAAAATTTGGCTTGCTAGGACCAAAAAGAAATTATGCCTACGAACCCCCCTGCCAGACCGGGGTAGGCGGGACAATTTAGTCCCGGGGCCATAACTCGCTAGATGTGCAAGTTGAGAAAAAGATATCGCGAGTAATTTGTAGAGCAATTCAAGGGCTATCTAATGGTGTATAATATGTAAACAACACGTGATGAAAAAGGGTTGAAAAAATGGACAAAATGTTAAAAATGGGCAGTTTTAGTGGGAAAATGTTGATTTTTCATACTTTTCCGCGAATAACTTTTTGCTGTTTATATATATTAGGATGTAGTTTCTTGCGTAAGATAGCGCTTTAAATCCTCTACAGAATAGTGTAAAAATTTATAGGGTTATCGTGCAAAATATTAAAGTTATTATTATTTAAAAATTATTTTCTTGAAAATCTCTCATCTCACTCTAGCCTTTCTGACCTCCGGCCCTTACACGCTCTATCACCTTCTCTCTCACAGCTCTAACTGTGAGGGTGATTTTTGGGAATAGGCTTTATATTGGTGCTAAAATTCTGAAAAAATTCACACAGGGGTAGAAAAATATGCTGATTCGAATGGAAGAATAAAATTTAAAAAAAGCCAAAATTTTCAAAAAATTTCCCGCTAGGCCCCCTCGGAAAATTTTTTCCTTCTGTTTAAATAATAGTTTAAAATATTTTTATAAATTTATAAAGGTGATTCTAAGAATAACAAAAGAAATTTCATGCAATTTGGATCAGTTTAAAAAAAGTTATGATTTTTTGTTTTTTATCTAATTGCAAAACCATAGGGGGAACCCTATTGTTTAGACAAAACAGGTTTTTGAATCGACTATAACTCGCTGGTATTTTATTATAGAGCAAAGGCTTAGGCATGAAAAATAAAGAGCACATCGAGATCTATCAGTAATGATAAATAAATTATTTAAAATAACGTATGTAATTTTTTTTATCTTCTGACCAATATTTGATCAGGGGAATTTTAGTGGTATATTTGAAAATTCATATCTTTCTTTATAATTGGTCAATTCACTTCAAATAAAGCATTTTAAAAGCAGAAAAATCTGGAGAATTTTATGGAATATATTAAATTCTTTAATATTCAAAAACGAAAAGGTTAAAGACCAAAAAGTTGTGCAAATTTCAACATTCAGAAAAAAATTCTTATCTTTTTTCACAAACAATTTTTTAAGTATTTATTATAATAGAAAAATAGCTAATTTTTTTCTCTATTTATTACTACTTTGGTACTTTTTTCTAACTCCAATCTGAAAAAAGTTATTTTGCGAAAAAAGGCTTTTGGTTCACAATCAATAGGGGGTACCCTATGGATGCATCTATTATGGTGTCGCACCTACCATAGTGTTGCATCTATTATGGTGTCACCCCTAACATAGTAAAGCATCTATTATGGTGTCACAACGATCATGGTGTCGCATTTACCATGGCACCGCACCTATCATAGTTTAGCATAATTATGGTGTCGCACATCTACCATGGTGTCGCACCTACCTTAGTGTTGCATCTATTATGGTGTCGCACCTACCATAGTGTTGCATCTATTATGGTCGCATCTACCATAGTGTTGGTCGCACCTACCATAGTGTTGTACCTACTATGGTCGCACCTACCATAGTGTTGCATCTATTATGGTGTCGCACCTAACATAGTAAAGCATCTATTATGGTGTCACAACTATCATGGTGTCGCATTTACCATGGCACCGCACCTACCATAGTGTTGCATCTATTATGGTGTCACCCCTAACATAGTAAAGCATCTATTATGGTGTCACAACGATCATGGTGTCGCATTTACCATGGCACCGCACCTATCATAGTTTAGCATAATTATGGTGTCGCACATCTACCATGGTGTCGCACCTACCTTAGTGTTGCATCTATTATGGTGTCGCACCTACCATAGTGTTGCATCTATTATGGTCGCATCTACCATAGTGTTGCATCTGTCGCACCTACCATAGTGTTGTACCTACTATGGTCGCACCTACCATAGTGTTGCATCTATTATGGTGTCGCACCTAACATAGTAAAGCATCTATTATGGTGTCACAACTATCATGGTGTCGCATTTACCATGGCACCGCACCTATCATAGTAAAGCATCTATTATGGTGTCACAACTATCATGGTGTCGCATTTACCATGGCACCGCACCTATCATGGCTTAACATCTATTATGGTAGCGCACATCTAACATGGTGTCGCACCTACCTTAGTGTTGCATCTATTATGGTGTCGCATCTACCATAGTGTTGCATCTATTATGGTTTCACGTCTATCATAGTGACGCACCTACTATGGTCGCACCTACCATAGTTTAGCATCTATTATGGTGTCACCCCTAACATAGTAAAGCATCTATTATGGTGTCACAACTATCATGGTGTCGCACCTATTATGGTTTCACATCTAACATGGTGTCGCAACTACTATGGTCGCACCTACCATAGTGTTGCATCTATTATGGTGTCGCACCTAACATAGTAAAGCATCTATTATGGTGGCACAACTATCATGGTGTCGCATCTATTATGGTGTCGCACCTACCATAGTGATGCATCTACTATGGTCGCACCTACCATAGTGTTGCATCTATTATGGTGTCACCCCTAACATAGTAAAGCATCTATTATGGTGTCACAACTATCATGGTGTCGCACCAATTATGGTTTCACATCTAACATGGTGTCGCACCTACTATGGTCGCATCTACCATAGTGTTGCATCTATTATGGTGTCGCACCTAACATAGTAAAGCATCTATTATGGTGTCACATCTATCATGGTGTCGCATCTATTATGGTTTCAGATCTATCATGGTGTCGCACCTACTATGGTCTCACCTACCATAATCTTGCATCTACTATTGTCGCACACGCCATGGTCCAAACCTACCATGGTGTCGCACCTACCATAGTTTTGCATCTATTATGGTTTCGCATTTACCATGATGTCGCATTTACCATGGAGTCGCACCTACAATAGTGTAGCCAAATCACATACTCTTGGTATTTATTTGAAAGATCTTGTCAATAAGCCATTTTCTAAACAAACGAAAATCTGTTAACTAATGAATGGGCTATTAATTTTAAATTCCCCCCGGTGGCGCCTATCGGCACCACAAATTCAAGACCAAAAACATGTGAAAATTTCAACATTCAGAAAAAAAATTCATATCTTTTTTCAAAAACAGTATTTACAAGTGTTATTATTATAGAAAAATAGCAATTTTTTTCATTATTTATTACCACTTGACAGCATGTTTCTATCTCTAATGTGGAAAAAGTTATTTTGCGAAAAAAGCTTTTGGTTCAGAATCAATAGTGGGTACCCTATGGAAAATGTATTCATAATTTGTTCGACCCAATTTAGGTAAACATAATTCCAAAAATATAAATAATCATTATAAGCATAACAAAGAAAATTTCATGGAAATTTGCCCATTTTGAGATAAGTTATGAATTTTTATATTTTAAAATTCTGCATAACCATACGGGGGACCATATTGTTTTGAGGTAAGCGTACCCTCTAGCAACGAAGTCCTTGCGCGAAGCGCTCATTTAATATTCAGACCACCTCCCCTCATCACCCCCAACTGCTCGCACCTTCCCCGGCGGTGCACCCTAGTTTCCTATATACTAAAAAAAAGTCGGAACTCGTCTTAAAAAAGTCAGGCTCCCGGCCGAAGGCCGGGAGGGGTCTGGGAAGTGTGGAAGGGTCTTACAACTTTTTGAGGCGCATCCGGGAAAAATACGGAAAATAGGCCTGAGCGGCCAACTGAGTCCCGGGAAGCGAATTGCGGGTGCACTTTGCACTCACAGTTCTACGAAATTTTTTCTTTTTGTCAGGAGAGCTTAGCACCTGCTGGTAGGATGGTAAGTTGGAGTATTCCCGACAACATTGCCAGCAGACATTTTTTGATCCGGGTTCTCAGAAAACCTGTAGGCTCGTGCGTTTTTTGCTATTTTTTAGGGCCAAAAATCGTTTTTTGGGAATAACTCGGTGGCTTTTGTTCTGATCGACAAACGGTCAAATGGTAAATTGTAGAGTTTTTGAAGCTCTATCTTTGTGTTAAAAAAAATTTTAAAAAATTTTCAAAAAATTTCGAGCTAGGCCCCCCTGTAGGTTTTGCATGTTTTGACCTGTATTATTTTTAAACGATTTTTCCAGAAAAATTAAAAATCACTTTTGTTCAGCCATTTTTGATGCGCAATCGTTTAAAAATAATTTTGAAAAAATTTTTGTTTTTCAAAAAAAAAAAATGGTGTAGGCGGGACATTTCAGTCCCGGGGCTATAACTTGCCAGGGGGTGGCTGTAATGAAATGTTCTTAGTAAATTTTTGTAGATCATTTGATGCGCTATTGAATGGTATAACATATGTCTGAATATCTTGAAAATTCTCAGAGCTATGCCCCGTAAGAGATAATTATTCAAACTTTTGACTGAAAAAAACCGCTTGTGTACTTTTCAAAAAAGTCAATCTCAAGAATGCGTACCACTGGGTCTTTGGGATTGGCGGATATGTTCTACTACTTTTGGAGGCGCATTCAGGAAAACTAACGGCTTTTCAATCAGGCGGACAGGTGAGTACCGGGAAGCGAGTTGCGATTTCGTGTTTTCAGTCACACTGCTAGAAAAATTTTCCTTTTTGCCCGAAGAGGAAAACTTCTGCTGGCAGGATGGTAAGTTGGGCTATGCCTGACAACATTGCCAGCAATTACCTTTTGCTCAGAGCTTTTTGAAATGGCGTTATGCTCGTGCGTTTTTTCCATGTTAGAGTGGCGATTTTTGTTTTTTGTTTTCAGTCTCACTGTTAGAAAAATTTTTCTTTTTGCGCGGAGGGGAAAACTTCTGCTGGTAGGATGGTAAGTTGGATTATGCCTGACAACATTGCCAGCAATCACTTTTCAATCAGAACTTTATAAGCTGGCGTTATGCTCGTGCGTTTTTTGCTTTTTCGTTGCTTTTCAGAAGGGGCGAAAGACGATTATTGGGAATAACTAACCAAGAGTTGCTTGGAGTGATTAGTTGTGTATGAGAATTTTGCTGAGCATCTTAAGCACTATAAATATAAAAAAATTAAGCAATTTGATCAAGTTTGAGCGGACTTATGAATTTTAATCTTTTATCATAGTGCAAAAGCATAGGGGGGACCCTATTGTTTTTGACAAAGTTCGTTTTTCTCTCGAGCACAACTGGCTGTAAAGAAATTATAAAATAATGGCTTATACATGAAATTCAAGAGCTCGACGAGATCTATCCTTATAGATATATAAATAATATAAAATATCACTTTTAAAATTATTTAATTTTTTGGCCAAGATTTGGTCAGGGTAAAATTAGTGGTAAAAACAAACCAAAATATTGTTATAAATAGCTATTTAAATTTGAAAAGGAATTTTTAACTCCAAATATAGTTAAACTAAACAAAACGGATAATCATTTTCGGCATAAAATAAAAAATTTTGTATAGTGGAGCAGTTTGACCAAAGATGTGAATTTTTATTTTTTTTTAATTTTTGAACTTCGATAAAATGCAAATAAAATAACTTTTTGTATTACTCTATGTATTTTGATAATTTGTTTTGGGATCCTTTTGAATTTTACTCTAAAATATATGCTCTTCAACCCTGGCCTTTCCCTGCGTTAGTCCATTTCCCAATACACTCGCAAAGAAATTATTGCATAATTTTATGTTTGTCAAAAATAACAAATAAAATTCGTCACTAGACAAAGATTTGTAAAAATTTTTGTATTTTTGGCAAAAAAATTTATAATAAAATGGCTAAATTTGTGCCCTTTTGCATTTCTAAATATAGACTAAAACAATTTTCTTTAATTGTTTGTAATATCGTCACTTTAAAATTTTTGTGTGTTTAGCTTCAAAATGGCAGCTCTCCCTCGACTAATTTCATCTTCTCACCAATTCTGATCCGTTCCGCTCGACGCCCTGTGGGATCAGCATCAGCTCAAATTCAATTTGCGCCTCGTCAACTTTGTCCGGACAAACTTCCTGGACACTCAATTGGTGGATGCTCATTAGCTTGGCTTTGGTTTTGAAGGTTTTTTTATATTTGGATAAGGGCCCTTATGGAAAAAACCCAAATTTTGTTCCACTCACGACTTTACGTATAACGCACCAAACCATGTGTTTTTTATGTCTTTGTGTTGCTCTTAAGAAGACGAACATAAAGACATAAAGAACGCATAGTTTGGTTCGACATTCACAAAGTTGTGACCGTGGCTATTTTGAGACGAACTTCACCCTTTGGAAAAAACCCAAATTTTGTTCCACTCACAACTTTGCGTATAACGCGCCAAACTATGCGTTCTTTATGTTTTTGTGTTCCTCTTGTGAAGACGAACTTAAAGACATAAAGAACGCATAGTTTGGTTTGTTATTCACAAAGTTGTGAGCGTGGCTATTTTAAGACGAACTTCACCCTTTGAAAAAAAATCAGTTTTTGTTCCACTCACAACTTTGCGTATAACGCACCAAACCATGCGTTCTTTATGTCTTTGTGTTGCTCTTGAGAAGACGAACATAAAGACATAAAGAACGCATAGTTTGGTTCGTTATTCACAAAGTTGTGATTGTGGCTATTTTGAGACGAAGTTGGCCCTTAGCGGGAAAAAAATCAATTTTTGTTCCACTCACAACTTTGCGTATAACGCACCAAACCATGCGTTCTTTATGTCTTTGTGTTCCTCTTGTGAATACGAACATAAAAACATAAAGAACACATAGTTTGGTTCGTTATTCACAAAGTTGTGACCGTAGCTATTTTGAGACGAACTTCACCCTTTGGAAAAAACCCAAATTTTGTTCCACTCACAACTTTGCGTATAACGCGCCAAACTATGCATTCTTTATGTCTTTGTGTTGCTCTTGTGAAGACGAACATAATGACATAAAGAACACATAGTTTGGTTCGTTATTCACAAAGTTGTGAGTGTGGCTATTTTAAGGCGAACTTCACCCGTTGAAAATTTTTTTTTTGCATTCCAAGCTTTATTTCAGCAATTGTTCGCCATCAATATGTTCGTCCGCTCTTGGTCCTGTGGGATTGGCCAGCACTGTCATGGCAAACAACATTGCATCGCCTTCGCTTTGGTTGTCAGGTTTAAAAAAAATTACCCCCCCCCCTGAAAAAACAGTTTTTGTTCCACTCACAACTTTGCGTATAACGCGCCAAACTATGCGTTCTTTATGTCTTTGTGTTGCTCTTGAGAAGACGAACATAAAGACATAAAGAACGCATAGTTTGGTTCGTCATTCACAAAGTTGTGACCGTGGCTATTTTGAGACGAACTTCACCCTTTGGAAAAAACCCAGATTTTGTTCCACTCACAACTTTGCGTTAAACGAACCAAACCATGCGTTCTTTATGTCTTTGTGTTGCTCTTGAGAAGACGAACATAAAGACATAAAGAACGCATAGTTTGGTTCGTCATTCACAAAGTTGTGACCGTGGCTATTTTGAGACGAACTTCACCCTTTGGAAAAAACCCAAATTTTGTTCCACTCACAACTTTGCGTTAAACGAACCAAACCATGCGTTCTTAATGTCTTTGTGTTCCTCTTGTGAAGACAAACATAATGACATAAAGAACACATAGTTTGGTTCGTTATTCACAAAGTTGTGAGCGCTGCTATTTTGAGACGAAGTTGGCCCTTTGGGGGAAAAAATCAGTTTTCATCACATTCATATTTTGGATAGGGCGCATCAAACGGAGTATTCTGTGAGCACTAAACTTAGAGTCAAACTATTTTAAGTTGGAAATTCCAATATTGAGTTTTATTTCAACATGCATGCGATAGCCACGATAAGGGGGGAGGGGGTATTCTGTGGTTTTTTCTTCATTTCACTGCAAGAACGCCTCAATTAATTTTCACGTCATTTTCCCCTTTGCATGCGATATTTTCGGCAGCCACACCAGATTGAGTGTTAAATTCGCCCTTTTTCGTTTCTTTCCTATAACTATTACGGTAGTCTTATCTGAACACTTCAAACAAGCGGGCTTTTGATCAATGTGTTCAAAAGTTTTGATTTTGCGAGTCTCTTTCTGTAATTTCTTCAAACAGTCTAAAGTGTCAAAAGGAGGATTATAAATAATATTTCTTCATCATTTTCTCTGAATAAAATGTTGTTTTGTAATGTTTTATTGGTTCTTGCCACAATATATTTTTCCACCAAATAACTTCTAATTAATTTTGTGTGAGTTTAGCTTATTATGCCAAGCAAAGAGCAGTTGAAGCGAGCGAGCGGTAGAGTGCGACGACAGCAGCAGCGAAAGGATGACTTATTTGATAATGAAAAAAATAGTCTTCCTATTGACACTTTGGACGGGTTTGAGAAAGTTACCGAAAAAGGTATCCCAAGTGAAAAATTTTCGGATATGTTGATTGAAAGTCCGCAAAGTGATCGAAGTTTTTCCATTTCCCCAAATCGTAAACGAGTTAAGTTAGACGAAATTAGTGGCAAAGAAATGATTAGAGTCCCGTTTTCTTCCAATTTTTCAACGGAATCAATTGATTTCAATTCCGGCCAAATTGAATTTGCAACGGAAAAAAATATGGCTTGTGTTATTTGGCCTAAAGTGGGGTTATATCTTTACGAAAATGATAACGACTCAACGGGCCCTCGGCAGATCGAAACTTATTGGAACGATTTATCTCTTTATCTCAATGATGCGTTCATTTATGCCTTCCTGTGTTATATTGCATCGGTCTCACCACGAAAAACCGTTGTACTTGACTCATTATTCACCGATATGAACAATATTAGAGTAATCGGAAGTTCTTCAATCCGAAACACGGCTTTTAATTTTGACGAAAACGTTCCTTGCGAAGTAATTTTGTTGCCACTCATATTCCCTGGCCATTGGGCATTGGTCATTCACGATGTTAATAAAGGCACTTTTTTTATTGACTCTCTGCAAATTAGTTCTTTGGGTCCTGACCGAATTGAGCGCATTAAAAATATTATTTTCGAGTTGACGTCAGCCTCATCCCAAAATCTTGAAATACGGAGCATTCCTTCGACAAGCTTAACCATGCAGCAAGACGGATGCAGTTGCGGCTATTTTGTTTGTCTCTATTCTGAATCATGGCTTATGAATAATTGTTCTCTTCTTTTGCCGAACCTTGATATTAATTTTGAAAAACGGCGTATTCTTTGGCACATAAACGGCCTCTACAGTCGCGATGACGTTCCCTATAACCCCAGATCTTTGGGCGAAACTTCAATGCAAGAGGACTCCTTTTCGACAGTTTCTGAAAATACATCTGCCCTCACAAATAAAAGAGGTAGACCAAAAAAAACATTTGGTCGTCCAGGCCGTCCAAAAAAAATGAGTAACATTTCTACTAAGACCCACCAAACAAATAATTCAAGCCAAATTTCACAAAATTCTCTCCTGGAATTTCCGATCATTTTAAATAAATCAATTGCCGTTCACCCTACTGAGGCACAGATTGATGAATGCTGTCCAATTGATAGCTCAGGCGCTTTTCTGTGTAATACTCCCATTCCTGATCGTAGTCCCGATGTCATAATTTCTCCCTATCGCCGTTCATCAAGGATAATGGCACACAAGCTAACTGAAACCGAATCTTTAAACGATTCTGAGGTTGAAACGAAATCAGGAAAAGACACACTCACTCAACGCTGCCATTTAAAACATAATGGTTTGCCATGTGCCGATGTCCGTGCAAAACACACCACAGTTTATTATGATTCTGGCATGCTTGGCGAAAAAATTTGCGACTTTTGCAATGCAAAGCTACTTCGAAGTGAAGCTCAAACAAAAAATGGCAAAACTTCATCCGCATTTTGTTGTAATTTTGGTGCCGTGCAACTTCCGCCTTACAATGAACACCCCCCATTATTGAAAAAATTGCTGAAAGGAGACAGTAATGAATCGAAGGAATTTTTGTCTAATCAAAACGTCTATAATTCCCTTTTGGCTTTTGCGTCCGTAACAGTCAGTTATAAAGAATCATCCTTGGACGGTGGTATTTGTTATCTTTTGAATGGAGAATTTGTTCGCCAAATTAGTTCTGTTTATCCCGGTAAATTCTCTCCTTCTTTTTCTCAGCTATATATTCTTGATCCAACAACCGCCCTTGAGCAAAGGCAGCAAAACGTTATTTATGGCGGTGACCGTGTAAACTCTACCACGCTTCGTAAATTAGATTTTATCATTAGAAAATATCATCCTCTTGCAAAACAACTCTACAACTTTAACCAACAATACCAGCAAAAATTGGAAAAAGATGGACCTGAATCAGTTGCAAACTTTCGTCTTACATTGATTGAAGCACGCGATGCACCAGACTCGGTTAAAGACCGTACCCTCCATGAACGCCAAACGAATCTTCCAGATGAGGGAAATTGCTTATTCGCTGTTTGGACAGAGACCGACCAACCTCCTTTTCTTAAAGGCATATGGATCTCCAATAAACATGGAACAATTCAAAAATTTCCACCGAATCACCCAATGTGCGATTCACTTTGTTATCCCCTGCTTTTTCCGAAGGGAGACGACGGATATCATAAACAAATTTTTCTTCCAACAGAAAAAAAACTTGTAACTTCTGATGAAGATGAATCTGACGGCACGACATCCGATGTAAGTGAAACGAGCAACTCACCAAAAGAGAAAGAAGTTTTTAAACGAAAAAACATTACAATTAAATCTTTTCTGCGTTTTCGACTTGCTATTCGTAAATGTGAAGGCATTCATAATATTTGGAGCGCAGGTGGTGGTTTGACTCAAAAATATGCACTTGATTATGCAGCAAGAAGTGATGCAGACCTTGCAACTTACTTAAGACGACCCGAACTTAATTTGCGCAGTTCCTTGCCGGAAAATGTAATTCGCTGGCTTACGCTAAACGCAAAACTTAGTTCTCCTTCTGAATTAGGTAGTGTTGTATTATTTCGCCGAACTCATCCGGGAACAAGGCCATTTTTTCAACATAAATACTACGATGCAACCACTATAATGTCTCGCTTTAAAAAACCGGGTTATGCGTCTTTTTTTCTCACCTTCACGACTAATCCTCGCTGGCCCGAAATTTCTCGCAATTTTTTGCACCAAGGACAAAGGGCTATTGACCGATTTGATTTGATATGCCGCGTTTTCGAAGACAAACTTCGCCTGCTTTATTATCTCATCGAAGACAAAAATATTTTTGGAAAAATAATAGGACAAGAGTGCCGTGAATTTCAAAAAAAATACGGCGGCCCCCACATTCACCGAATTTTTCATAGTAATATTCTTGCTATTCCCGAAAATGTTGAAAATTTAATTTGGGCGCATATACCTCCCAAACCCGAGGAAAGCGACAAATCTGACTGGGCGGTTTTCATTCGTAAAATTAGACAAATTTTGCCTAAGTATCAAATGCATGACTGCGGTGCACATTGTCAAAACAGCTCAGGGCGCTGTAAGAAAGGTTTTCCTAAGCCCTTTAGTAATGTAACACTTCTTTTTGATGACAAACCCGCCATTTATTTCCGACCAAGCCCACAGGATGGTGGCGAAACTCTTTCGGTTAAACGCGGAAAAACCCATATTATTTACGATAATTCCCGCATTTCATCTTACAATCCGTACATCCTTGTACGTTTTGAAACCCATCACAATATCGAATTTGCTTATGGACAAAGTACCAATCTCAAATACGTTTGTAAATATCCATTTAAAGGTCCCAGTTTTTCTTATCTTAAGGGGAATAAAGAAAATGAAAAAACAAATGTTGATGAGCCGGCCTTTTACGCCAAAATGTTGTATCGCTCCCCTCCTGAGGCTTATAGCCGAATAATGTCTTTCAAATACGCTCGATTATCACATATAGTTATTCCACTTTTATTGCATTTACCTGGACAGCAAAAAGTTTTTATCAAACCTGGACAGCAACAAATGGTAGCACAGCAAATTATTTCCGGCCAACTACCCGAAACGCATCTAACATCATACTGGAAACAATGGGCACATGACCCTGAACTTAAAAGTATTATGTTTGAACGAATGCCCGAAACTTATTCTTTCAACAAGTCTACCAAAACCTGGAAAAAACGAAAAATTTCAGCCAAGCCTCACAAAATCCAAAAAAGGAAACCCATCATTGGTCGTATTTACCCCGTTTCACCACGAAACCCAGAATTATTTGCATTATATCTTTTGATGAAACATTTTCCTGGGGATGAAACTCACCTAAAAACTGTTGGTTCCCATGTTTCTGAAACATTTCTTGAAGCAGCACGTCTTCGTGGCCTTATAGAAAATAATGATGTTTGGATTAATACTCTTGAAGAGGGTGCTTCGTCTTTGATGCCAGGCCAAATGCGTCAATTATTTGCAAACATTTTGGTATTTGGTTCAACCGAAAAATGCATTGCTGACGGTGCCTTGCTTTGGGAACGCTTCCTCCCACATTTTTATGATACGAGATGCCGCGATTTTGAACGCCCCGTTCGGATTGAAAAAGCACTTGCAATTATTGAAAAATTATTGGTCGCGCAAGGAAGGCAATGCAAGGACTTTGGTCTTCCAACCCCAAAAATCTCAATTGTAAATGACCCCCAACGTGGTATCAATGAATATTTTTTTCCACAAAATTTAAATGATGATGAAATTGATGCTTCAGTTGATACAAGTTGTTATGAAAAAGGAAAATTAAATCGTGGTCAGCAACTATTTTATGCTCTTATCCATAAAGTTTTTGACAATTCAACCAATTCAAAAATGTTCCATTTGACTGGAGATGGTGGGAGCGGTAAAACATATTTGTTAAATTACATTCTTTATCAAATGCGCAGAGCTGGCAAAAAAGTCATTCCAACCGCGTCCACGGGTATGGCTTCGACCCGATTCTATTCCGGCGGTACGACCGTGCACTCAGCTTTTAAATTTGGTATTGAAATTGAGCCCGGAAAATTGCCATCAATCCCATTTGATAGCTTCTTCGGTCGGCGTATTGTTGAGGCGGATATTATAATAATTGACGAAATGACAATGTTGGATAAGGTTTTGTTTGAAAATATTGACGCTCTTTGCCGTTTAATGTGTATGCGTTTTAAACACCTGCCTTTTGGGGGAAAATGTGTGATTATCTCCGGGGACTGGAAGCAATCATTGCCTGTGGTTATTGAATCGTCTGGTACCGCAGCACAAATAGCAAGTTGTATTCAATCATCTCATTTATATAATTTATTTGAAAAATTCAAACTGACTGAAAGCATGCGCGTAAATCCAAAAGAAAAGGAATTTTTGAATTGGCTTGACAATATTGGAACAGGCGCAAACGGTAACGTTATATCAATTCCCTCCTCAATGCTGGTAAATTCACGTGAAGAATTGGTTAACTGGGTGTTTGACAAAGGATTTAATATTCCGAGTAATGATCTTCTCAAAAGGCTTCTCCTTGCCACAACCAATAGGGTTGTAGACCTTAACAACTCACTTATCTTAGAACAGTTTAAAGAAAATTATACCGATTACTTCTCCATTGATTCTCCCCTCCAAGAAAACCCTTTGGCAGTAAATGCAGCTGATTTTGAATTTTCCCAATTAAATTTATTCAATCCTCATGGTATGCCACACCATCACCTTAGGCTTAAAGTTGGCTCTATTATAGTTTTGTTAATTAATTTGAACACATCCAAGGGGTTATGTAATGGTACCCGATTAATCGTAAAAAGACTATCCGCAAATTTGATTGAAGCCGAGGCGATAACTGGTGGTTCTTCGCGAAACGGCATTATCCTTGGCATTCCCCGTTACCGTAGCACTTTTAAAGACAAACGACCTGGTGGGTCTGGGAAGTGTGGAAGGGTCTTACAACTTTTTGAGGCGCATCCGGGAAAAATACGGAAAATAGGCCTGAGCGGCCAACTGAGTCCCGGGAAGCGAATTGCGGGTGCACTTTGCACTCACAGTTCTACGAAATTTTTTCTTTTTGTCAGGAGAGCTTAGCACCTGCTGGTAGGATGGTAAGTTGGAGTATTCCCGACAACATTGCCAGCAGACATTTTTTGATCCGGGTTCTCAGAAAACCTGTAGGCTCGTGCGTTTTTTGCTATTTTTTAGGGCCAAAAATCGTTTTTTGGGAATAACTCGGTGGCTTTTGTTCTGATCGACAAACGGTCAAATGGTAAATTGTAGAGTTTTTGAAGCTCTATCTTTGTGTTAAAAAAAATTTTAAAAAATTTTCAAAAAATTTCGAGCTAGGCCCCCCTGTAGGTTTTGCATGTTTTGACCTGTATTATTTTTAAACGATTTTTCCAGAAAAATTAAAAATCACTTTTGTTCAGCCATTTTTGATGCGCAATCGTTTAAAAATAATTTTGAAAAAATTTTTGTTTTTCAAAAAAAAAAATGGTGTAGGCGGGACATTTCAGTCCCGGGGCTATAACTTGCCAGGGGGTGGCTGTAATGAAATGTTCTTAGTAAATTTTTGTAGATCATTTGATGCGCTATTGAATGGTATAACATATGTCTGAATATCTTGAAAATTCTCAGAGCTATGCCCCGTAAGAGATAATTATTCAAACTTTTGACTGAAAAAAACCGCTTGTGTACTTTTCAAAAAAGTCAATCTCAAGAATGCGTACCACTGGGTCTTTGGGATTGGCGGATATGTTCTACTACTTTTGGAGGCGCATTCAGGAAAACTAACGGCTTTTCAATCAGGCGGACAGGTGAGTACCGGGAAGCGAGTTGCGATTTCGTGTTTTCAGTCACACTGCTAGAAAAATTTTCCTTTTTGCCCGAAGAGGAAAACTTCTGCTGGCAGGATGGTAAGTTGGGCTATGCCTGACAACATTGCCAGCAATTACCTTTTGCTCAGAGCTTTTTGAAATGGCGTTATGCTCGTGCGTTTTTTCCATGTTAGAGTGGCGATTTTTGTTTTTTGTTTTCAGTCTCACTGTTAGAAAAATTTTTCTTTTTGCGCGGAGGGGAAAACTTCTGCTGGTAGGATGGTAAGTTGGATTATGCCTGACAACATTGCCAGCAATCACTTTTCAATCAGAACTTTATAAGCTGGCGTTATGCTCGTGCGTTTTTTGCTTTTTCGTTGCTTTTCAGAAGGGGCGAAAGACGATTATTGGGAATAACTAACCAAGAGTTGCTTGGAGTGATTAGTTGTGTATGAGAATTTTGCTGAGCATCTTAAGCACTATAAATATAAAAAAATTAAGCAATTTGATCAAGTTTGAGCGGACTTATGAATTTTAATCTTTTATCATAGTGCAAAAGCATAGGGGGGACCCTATTGTTTTTGACAAAGTTCGTTTTTCTCTCGAGCACAACTGGCTGTAAAGAAATTATAAAATAATGGCTTATACATGAAATTCAAGAGCTCGACGAGATCTATCCTTATAGATATATAAATAATATAAAATATCACTTTTAAAATTATTTAATTTTTTGGCCAAGATTTGGTCAGGGTAAAATTAGTGGTAAAAACAAACCAAAATATTGTTATAAATAGCTATTTAAATTTGAAAAGGAATTTTTAACTCCAAATATAGTTAAACTAAACAAAACGGATAATCATTTTCGGCATAAAATAAAAAATTTTGTATAGTGGAGCAGTTTGACCAAAGATGTGAATTTTTATTTTTTTTTAATTTTTGAACTTCGATAAAATGCAAATAAAATAACTTTTTGTATTACTCTATGTATTTTGATAATTTGTTTTGGGATCCTTTTGAATTTTACTCTAAAATATATGCTCTTCAACCCTGGCCTTTCCCTGCGTTAGTCCATTTCCCAATACACTCGCAAAGAAATTATTGCATAATTTTATGTTTGTCAAAAATAACAAATAAAATTCGTCACTAGACAAAGATTTGTAAAAATTTTTGTATTTTTGGCAAAAAAATTTATAATAAAATGGCTAAATTTGTGCCCTTTTGCATTTCTAAATATAGACTAAAACAATTTTCTTTAATTGTTTGTAATATCGTCACTTTAAAATTTTTGTGTGTTTAGCTTCAAAATGGCAGCTCTCCCTCGACTAATTTCATCTTCTCACCAATTCTGATCCGTTCCGCTCGACGCCCTGTGGGATCAGCATCAGCTCAAATTCAATTTGCGCCTCGTCAACTTTGTCCGGACAAACTTCCTGGACACTCAATTGGTGGATGCTCATTAGCTTGGCTTTGGTTTTGAAGGTTTTTTTATATTTGGATAAGGGCCCTTATGGAAAAAACCCAAATTTTGTTCCACTCACGACTTTACGTATAACGCACCAAACCATGTGTTTTTTATGTCTTTGTGTTGCTCTTAAGAAGACGAACATAAAGACATAAAGAACGCATAGTTTGGTTCGACATTCACAAAGTTGTGACCGTGGCTATTTTGAGACGAACTTCACCCTTTGGAAAAAACCCAAATTTTGTTCCACTCACAACTTTGCGTATAACGCGCCAAACTATGCGTTCTTTATGTTTTTGTGTTCCTCTTGTGAAGACGAACTTAAAGACATAAAGAACGCATAGTTTGGTTTGTTATTCACAAAGTTGTGAGCGTGGCTATTTTAAGACGAACTTCACCCTTTGAAAAAAATCAGTTTTTGTTCCACTCACAACTTTGCGTATAACGCACCAAACCATGCGTTCTTTATGTCTTTGTGTTGCTCTTGAGAAGACGAACATAAAGACATAAAGAACGCATAGTTTGGTTCGTTATTCACAAAGTTGTGATTGTGGCTATTTTGAGACGAAGTTGGCCCTTAGCGGGAAAAAAATCAATTTTTGTTCCACTCACAACTTTGCGTATAACGCACCAAACCATGCGTTCTTTATGTCTTTGTGTTCCTCTTGTGAATACGAACATAAAAACATAAAGAACACATAGTTTGGTTCGTTATTCACAAAGTTGTGACCGTAGCTATTTTGAGACGAACTTCACCCTTTGGAAAAAACCCAAATTTTGTTCCACTCACAACTTTGCGTATAACGCGCCAAACTATGCATTCTTTATGTCTTTGTGTTGCTCTTGTGAAGACGAACATAATGACATAAAGAACACATAGTTTGGTTCGTTATTCACAAAGTTGTGAGTGTGGCTATTTTAAGGCGAACTTCACCCGTTGAAAATTTTTTTTTTGCATTCCAAGCTTTATTTCAGCAATTGTTCGCCATCAATATGTTCGTCCGCTCTTGGTCCTGTGGGATTGGCCAGCACTGTCATGGCAAACAACATTGCATCGCCTTCGCTTTGGTTGTCAGGTTTAAAAAAAATTACCCCCCCCCCTGAAAAAACAGTTTTTGTTCCACTCACAACTTTGCGTATAACGCGCCAAACTATGCGTTCTTTATGTCTTTGTGTTGCTCTTGAGAAGACGAACATAAAGACATAAAGAACGCATAGTTTGGTTCGTCATTCACAAAGTTGTGACCGTGGCTATTTTGAGACGAACTTCACCCTTTGGAAAAAACCCAGATTTTGTTCCACTCACAACTTTGCGTTAAACGAACCAAACCATGCGTTCTTTATGTCTTTGTGTTGCTCTTGAGAAGACGAACATAAAGACATAAAGAACGCATAGTTTGGTTCGTCATTCACAAAGTTGTGACCGTGGCTATTTTGAGACGAACTTCACCCTTTGGAAAAAACCCAAATTTTGTTCCACTCACAACTTTGCGTTAAACGAACCAAACCATGCGTTCTTAATGTCTTTGTGTTCCTCTTGTGAAGACAAACATAATGACATAAAGAACACATAGTTTGGTTCGTTATTCACAAAGTTGTGAGCGCTGCTATTTTGAGACGAAGTTGGCCCTTTGGGGGAAAAAATCAGTTTTCATCACATTCATATTTTGGATAGGGCGCATCAAACGGAGTATTCTGTGAGCACTAAACTTAGAGTCAAACTATTTTAAGTTGGAAATTCCAATATTGAGTTTTATTTCAACATGCATGCGATAGCCACGATAAGGGGGGAGGGGGTATTCTGTGGTTTTTTCTTCATTTCACTGCAAGAACGCCTCAATTAATTTTCACGTCATTTTCCCCTTTGCATGCGATATTTTCGGCAGCCACACCAGATTGAGTGTTAAATTCGCCCTTTTTCGTTTCTTTCCTATAACTATTACGGTAGTCTTATCTGAACACTTCAAACAAGCGGGCTTTTGATCAATGTGTTCAAAAGTTTTGATTTTGCGAGTCTCTTTCTGTAATTTCTTCAAACAGTCTAAAGTGTCAAAAGGAGGATTATAAATAATATTTCTTCATCATTTTCTCTGAATAAAATGTTGTTTTGTAATGTTTTATTGGTTCTTGCCACAATATATTTTTCCACCAAATAACTTCTAATTAATTTTGTGTGAGTTTAGCTTATTATGCCAAGCAAAGAGCAGTTGAAGCGAGCGAGCGGTAGAGTGCGACGACAGCAGCAGCGAAAGGATGACTTATTTGATAATGAAAAAAATAGTCTTCCTATTGACACTTTGGACGGGTTTGAGAAAGTTACCGAAAAAGGTATCCCAAGTGAAAAATTTTCGGATATGTTGATTGAAAGTCCGCAAAGTGATCGAAGTTTTTCCATTTCCCCAAATCGTAAACGAGTTAAGTTAGACGAAATTAGTGGCAAAGAAATGATTAGAGTCCCGTTTTCTTCCAATTTTTCAACGGAATCAATTGATTTCAATTCCGGCCAAATTGAATTTGCAACGGAAAAAAATATGGCTTGTGTTATTTGGCCTAAAGTGGGGTTATATCTTTACGAAAATGATAACGACTCAACGGGCCCTCGGCAGATCGAAACTTATTGGAACGATTTATCTCTTTATCTCAATGATGCGTTCATTTATGCCTTCCTGTGTTATATTGCATCGGTCTCACCACGAAAAACCGTTGTACTTGACTCATTATTCACCGATATGAACAATATTAGAGTAATCGGAAGTTCTTCAATCCGAAACACGGCTTTTAATTTTGACGAAAACGTTCCTTGCGAAGTAATTTTGTTGCCACTCATATTCCCTGGCCATTGGGCATTGGTCATTCACGATGTTAATAAAGGCACTTTTTTTATTGACTCTCTGCAAATTAGTTCTTTGGGTCCTGACCGAATTGAGCGCATTAAAAATATTATTTTCGAGTTGACGTCAGCCTCATCCCAAAATCTTGAAATACGGAGCATTCCTTCGACAAGCTTAACCATGCAGCAAGACGGATGCAGTTGCGGCTATTTTGTTTGTCTCTATTCTGAATCATGGCTTATGAATAATTGTTCTCTTCTTTTGCCGAACCTTGATATTAATTTTGAAAAACGGCGTATTCTTTGGCACATAAACGGCCTCTACAGTCGCGATGACGTTCCCTATAACCCCAGATCTTTGGGCGAAACTTCAATGCAAGAGGACTCCTTTTCGACAGTTTCTGAAAATACATCTGCCCTCACAAATAAAAGAGGTAGACCAAAAAAAACATTTGGTCGTCCAGGCCGTCCAAAAAAAATGAGTAACATTTCTACTAAGACCCACCAAACAAATAATTCAAGCCAAATTTCACAAAATTCTCTCCTGGAATTTCCGATCATTTTAAATAAATCAATTGCCGTTCACCCTACTGAGGCACAGATTGATGAATGCTGTCCAATTGATAGCTCAGGCGCTTTTCTGTGTAATACTCCCATTCCTGATCGTAGTCCCGATGTCATAATTTCTCCCTATCGCCGTTCATCAAGGATAATGGCACACAAGCTAACTGAAACCGAATCTTTAAACGATTCTGAGGTTGAAACGAAATCAGGAAAAGACACACTCACTCAACGCTGCCATTTAAAACATAATGGTTTGCCATGTGCCGATGTCCGTGCAAAACACACCACAGTTTATTATGATTCTGGCATGCTTGGCGAAAAAATTTGCGACTTTTGCAATGCAAAGCTACTTCGAAGTGAAGCTCAAACAAAAAATGGCAAAACTTCATCCGCATTTTGTTGTAATTTTGGTGCCGTGCAACTTCCGCCTTACAATGAACACCCCCCATTATTGAAAAAATTGCTGAAAGGAGACAGTAATGAATCGAAGGAATTTTTGTCTAATCAAAACGTCTATAATTCCCTTTTGGCTTTTGCGTCCGTAACAGTCAGTTATAAAGAATCATCCTTGGACGGTGGTATTTGTTATCTTTTGAATGGAGAATTTGTTCGCCAAATTAGTTCTGTTTATCCCGGTAAATTCTCTCCTTCTTTTTCTCAGCTATATATTCTTGATCCAACAACCGCCCTTGAGCAAAGGCAGCAAAACGTTATTTATGGCGGTGACCGTGTAAACTCTACCACGCTTCGTAAATTAGATTTTATCATTAGAAAATATCATCCTCTTGCAAAACAACTCTACAACTTTAACCAACAATACCAGCAAAAATTGGAAAAAGATGGACCTGAATCAGTTGCAAACTTTCGTCTTACATTGATTGAAGCACGCGATGCACCAGACTCGGTTAAAGACCGTACCCTCCATGAACGCCAAACGAATCTTCCAGATGAGGGAAATTGCTTATTCGCTGTTTGGACAGAGACCGACCAACCTCCTTTTCTTAAAGGCATATGGATCTCCAATAAACATGGAACAATTCAAAAATTTCCACCGAATCACCCAATGTGCGATTCACTTTGTTATCCCCTGCTTTTTCCGAAGGGAGACGACGGATATCATAAACAAATTTTTCTTCCAACAGAAAAAAAACTTGTAACTTCTGATGAAGATGAATCTGACGGCACGACATCCGATGTAAGTGAAACGAGCAACTCACCAAAAGAGAAAGAAGTTTTTAAACGAAAAAACATTACAATTAAATCTTTTCTGCGTTTTCGACTTGCTATTCGTAAATGTGAAGGCATTCATAATATTTGGAGCGCAGGTGGTGGTTTGACTCAAAAATATGCACTTGATTATGCAGCAAGAAGTGATGCAGACCTTGCAACTTACTTAAGACGACCCGAACTTAATTTGCGCAGTTCCTTGCCGGAAAATGTAATTCGCTGGCTTACGCTAAACGCAAAACTTAGTTCTCCTTCTGAATTAGGTAGTGTTGTATTATTTCGCCGAACTCATCCGGGAACAAGGCCATTTTTTCAACATAAATACTACGATGCAACCACTATAATGTCTCGCTTTAAAAAACCGGGTTATGCGTCTTTTTTTCTCACCTTCACGACTAATCCTCGCTGGCCCGAAATTTCTCGCAATTTTTTGCACCAAGGACAAAGGGCTATTGACCGATTTGATTTGATATGCCGCGTTTTCGAAGACAAACTTCGCCTGCTTTATTATCTCATCGAAGACAAAAATATTTTTGGAAAAATAATAGGACAAGAGTGCCGTGAATTTCAAAAAAAATACGGCGGCCCCCACATTCACCGAATTTTTCATAGTAATATTCTTGCTATTCCCGAAAATGTTGAAAATTTAATTTGGGCGCATATACCTCCCAAACCCGAGGAAAGCGACAAATCTGACTGGGCGGTTTTCATTCGTAAAATTAGACAAATTTTGCCTAAGTATCAAATGCATGACTGCGGTGCACATTGTCAAAACAGCTCAGGGCGCTGTAAGAAAGGTTTTCCTAAGCCCTTTAGTAATGTAACACTTCTTTTTGATGACAAACCCGCCATTTATTTCCGACCAAGCCCACAGGATGGTGGCGAAACTCTTTCGGTTAAACGCGGAAAAACCCATATTATTTACGATAATTCCCGCATTTCATCTTACAATCCGTACATCCTTGTACGTTTTGAAACCCATCACAATATCGAATTTGCTTATGGACAAAGTACCAATCTCAAATACGTTTGTAAATATCCATTTAAAGGTCCCAGTTTTTCTTATCTTAAGGGGAATAAAGAAAATGAAAAAACAAATGTTGATGAGCCGGCCTTTTACGCCAAAATGTTGTATCGCTCCCCTCCTGAGGCTTATAGCCGAATAATGTCTTTCAAATACGCTCGATTATCACATATAGTTATTCCACTTTTATTGCATTTACCTGGACAGCAAAAAGTTTTTATCAAACCTGGACAGCAACAAATGGTAGCACAGCAAATTATTTCCGGCCAACTACCCGAAACGCATCTAACATCATACTGGAAACAATGGGCACATGACCCTGAACTTAAAAGTATTATGTTTGAACGAATGCCCGAAACTTATTCTTTCAACAAGTCTACCAAAACCTGGAAAAAACGAAAAATTTCAGCCAAGCCTCACAAAATCCAAAAAAGGAAACCCATCATTGGTCGTATTTACCCCGTTTCACCACGAAACCCAGAATTATTTGCATTATATCTTTTGATGAAACATTTTCCTGGGGATGAAACTCACCTAAAAACTGTTGGTTCCCATGTTTCTGAAACATTTCTTGAAGCAGCACGTCTTCGTGGCCTTATAGAAAATAATGATGTTTGGATTAATACTCTTGAAGAGGGTGCTTCGTCTTTGATGCCAGGCCAAATGCGTCAATTATTTGCAAACATTTTGGTATTTGGTTCAACCGAAAAATGCATTGCTGACGGTGCCTTGCTTTGGGAACGCTTCCTCCCACATTTTTATGATACGAGATGCCGCGATTTTGAACGCCCCGTTCGGATTGAAAAAGCACTTGCAATTATTGAAAAATTATTGGTCGCGCAAGGAAGGCAATGCAAGGACTTTGGTCTTCCAACCCCAAAAATCTCAATTGTAAATGACCCCCAACGTGGTATCAATGAATATTTTTTTCCACAAAATTTAAATGATGATGAAATTGATGCTTCAGTTGATACAAGTTGTTATGAAAAAGGAAAATTAAATCGTGGTCAGCAACTATTTTATGCTCTTATCCATAAAGTTTTTGACAATTCAACCAATTCAAAAATGTTCCATTTGACTGGAGATGGTGGGAGCGGTAAAACATATTTGTTAAATTACATTCTTTATCAAATGCGCAGAGCTGGCAAAAAAGTCATTCCAACCGCGTCCACGGGTATGGCTTCGACCCGATTCTATTCCGGCGGTACGACCGTGCACTCAGCTTTTAAATTTGGTATTGAAATTGAGCCCGGAAAATTGCCATCAATCCCATTTGATAGCTTCTTCGGTCGGCGTATTGTTGAGGCGGATATTATAATAATTGACGAAATGACAATGTTGGATAAGGTTTTGTTTGAAAATATTGACGCTCTTTGCCGTTTAATGTGTATGCGTTTTAAACACCTGCCTTTTGGGGGAAAATGTGTGATTATCTCCGGGGACTGGAAGCAATCATTGCCTGTGGTTATTGAATCGTCTGGTACCGCAGCACAAATAGCAAGTTGTATTCAATCATCTCATTTATATAATTTATTTGAAAAATTCAAACTGACTGAAAGCATGCGCGTAAATCCAAAAGAAAAGGAATTTTTGAATTGGCTTGACAATATTGGAACAGGCGCAAACGGTAACGTTATATCAATTCCCTCCTCAATGCTGGTAAATTCACGTGAAGAATTGGTTAACTGGGTGTTTGACAAAGGATTTAATATTCCGAGTAATGATCTTCTCAAAAGGCTTCTCCTTGCCACAACCAATAGGGTTGTAGACCTTAACAACTCACTTATCTTAGAACAGTTTAAAGAAAATTATACCGATTACTTCTCCATTGATTCTCCCCTCCAAGAAAACCCTTTGGCAGTAAATGCAGCTGATTTTGAATTTTCCCAATTAAATTTATTCAATCCTCATGGTATGCCACACCATCACCTTAGGCTTAAAGTTGGCTCTATTATAGTTTTGTTAATTAATTTGAACACATCCAAGGGGTTATGTAATGGTACCCGATTAATCGTAAAAAGACTATCCGCAAATTTGATTGAAGCCGAGGCGATAACTGGTGGTTCTTCGCGAAACGGCATTATCCTTGGCATTCCCCGTTACCGTAGCACTTTTAAAGACAAACGACCTGGTGGCGTCAGTTTTGAGCGTTTTCAGTTTCCCGTACGAATTGCATTTACAATGACAATTGTTAAGGCCCAAGGGCAAACATGTGACCGTTTAGGTATTGATTTCACAGAGGAACCCTTTTCACATGGTCAACTCTATACTGCTATTTCCCGAGTTACCCATCCTGATGGAATAAAAATTTATGCCCCTAATAAAGCTCTCGATGAAAATGGAAACCCAAAAATTCGGAATATTGTAGCTTCTGGAATTCAATTTGATTGAATAATTTGGGCAACCCTCACACCCTTTCCTTCCTCCCCAAAAATCCTAATTTCTGCTGTCACCCCCGCCCCTGAAGCGTCGACGGGATCCAAAAGATTCCGGGCGTTTCTACCTTTACCGAAACGGCAACGGTTGCACCTCACACTCCCTAAATCAATTTTAGCAAAAACGGTCGGAAACTCTTCACCCTTAAGCCGTCACCCCCCATCCCTGAAGCGTCGACGGGTTGCAAAAAAATCCGGGCGTTTCTACCTCGACCGAAACGGCAACGGTTGCATTAAACACATTCCCTTTAACATAAATAGTAGAAAAAATAGGATAACAATACTTCCCTTTTCGCCGTCACCCCCCCCCCTTCCCTGAAGCGTCGACGGGTTCCAAAAGAGTCCGGGCTTTTCTACCTCGACCGGTACAGCGACGGTTGAACCTTACCATCCTTTTCACTAAAATCCTCCATAATTTCTCTTCCCCCCCCCTTCTTCCCCCTCACTCCCACAACCCCCCTAAAGCGTCGACGGGTTCCAAAAGAGTCCGGGCGTTTCATCCCTTTCCCGGAATGGCGACGGGTTTCCTCCACAGACGGTTGAACCTTACGATCAATTTCACTAAAATCCTCCATAATTTCTCTTCCACCCCCACCCCCCCCCCTCTCCCCCTCCTTCCCTCAAACCCCCCCCCCTTCCCGAAATGTCGACGGGTTCCAAAAGAGTCCGGGCATTTCAACCTTTCCCGGAATGGCGACGGGTTTCCCCGACAGCGACGGTTTAATTACAGGCTGTTGTGCCGACGGTGCAGAGGCACCGGGTAGGGGTACACGGTTTTCGCCCATTTTCCGCCATGCACCTCCACGTGGTGTACCCTGGGGATTGGCCACATGCATACGCCGAAAAGCAAATTGGCCAATCGCTAAGCATGGTTAATAAATGGGCACCACTTGACACTTTCCTGCTAGCAACGAAGTCCTTAAGCGCGAAGCGCTTTTTCCCAAGCGCCCCACCCCCAACTGCTCGCACCGGCCCCCTCTATCACACACGCTAGTTTCCTATATACTAAAAAAAAGTCGGAACTCGTCTTAAAAAAGTCAGGCTCCCGGCCGAAGGCCGGGAGGGGTCTGGGAAGTGTGGAAGGGTCTTACAACTTTTTGAGGCGCATCCGGGAAAAATACGGAAAATAGGCCTGAGCGGCCAACTGAGTCCCGGGAAGCGAGTTGCGGGTGCACTTTGCAGTACATGTTCTACGAAATTTTTTCTTTTTGTCTGGAGAGCTTAGCACCTGCTGGTAGGATGGTAAGTTGGAGTATTCCCGACAACATTGCCAGCAGACATTTTTTGATCCGGGTTCTCAGAAAACCTGTAGGCTCGTGCGTTTTTTCAGCCCCAAAACGGTAAATTAGAGCGCCAGCGCAGGCCGCGCTGGGTTTTGCCCGGAACAGATTACGAATCACTAAGAATTTCATTCGTTTTTGAAGCTCTATCGGCGGGCAAAAAAAAATTTAAAAAATTTTCAAAAATTTTCAAGCTAGGCCCCCTTGTAGGTTTTGCATGTTTTGACCTGTATGAATTTTAAACGATTTTTCCAGAAAAATTAAAACCCACTTTGGTTCAGCCATTTTTGATGGGGAATCGTTTAAAAATAATATTGGAAAAATTTTCATTTTTTCAGAAAATTTTGGCTTCGGCGGGACATTTCAGTCCCGGGGCTGTAACTCGCCAGCAGGTGCCTGGAGAGAAAAGTTTTTGTTTTTGTTTTTTAGAGTATTTCCAGGGCTATCGAATGGTGTATAGTATATTGATATTTTGTCACGACAAAGGGCCGAAACACTTGACAAAATGTCAAAAAAGGACATTTTTCGGCACTTTATGGGGGAAAATGGGGGTTTATCATTGATTTCGGCGAATAACTTTATAATATTTTTCTGAAAAGAAAAAGGAATCAGAATATTTTAGTAGAGTATTTCAAGGCCTATCCAATGATATATATTATGTTGACAATGCGTCACGACAAAGTGTCGAAAAATTAGACAAAATGTCAAAAAGAGGCACTTATAGGGGGGAATTGCGCTTTTTGCATAGTTTTGCGCGAATAACTTTTGGATGTCTTCTTATGTTAGGATGGCATTTGTTTCAAAAAGATAGAGCTTTAAATTCCATAGTGTTGCACCTACTATGGTCGCACCTACCATAGTGTTGCATCTATTATGGTGTCGCACCTACCATAGTGTTGCATCTATTAGGTGTCACACCTACCATAGTGTTAATCTATTATGGTGTCACAACTATCATGGTGTCGCATTTACCATGGCACCGCACCTATCATAGTTTGGCATCTATTATGGTGTCGCACATCTACCATGGTGTCGCATCTACCTTAGTGTTGAATCTATTATGGTGTCGCACCTACCATAGTGTTGCATCTATTATGGTGTCGCACCTACCATAGTGTTGCACCTACTATGGTCACACCTACCATAGCGTTGCGTCTATTATGGTGTCGCACCTAACATAGTAAAGCATCTATTATGGTGTCACAACTATCATGGTGTCGCACCTATTATGGTTTCACATCTAACATGGTGTCGCACCTACTATGGTCGCACCTACCATAGTGTTGCATCTATTATGGTGTCGCACCTAACATAGTAAAGCATCTATTATTGTGGCACAACTATCATGGTGTCGCACCTACCATAATCTTTCATCTACTATTGTCACACCGCCATGGTCCAAACCTACCATGTTGTCGCACCTGCCATAGTTTGGCATCTATTATGGTGTCGCACATCTACCATGGTGTCGCATCTACCTTAGTGTTGAATCTATTATGGTGTCGCACCTACCATAGTGTTGCACCTACTATGGTCACACCTACCATAGCGTTGCGTCTATTATGGTGTCGCACCTAACATAGTGTTGCATCTATTATGGTGTCACCCCTAACATAGTAAAGCATCTATTATGGTGTCACAACTATCATGGTGTCGCACCTATTATGGTTTCACATCTAACATGGTGTCGCACCTACTATGGTCGCACCTACCATAGTGTTGCATCTATTATGGTGTCGCACCTAACATAGTAAAGCATCTATTATGGTGGCACAACTATCATGGTGTCGCACCTACCATAATCTTTCATCTACTATTGTCACACCGCCATGGTCCAAACCTACCATGTTGTCGCACCTGCCATAGTGTTGAATCTATTATGGTGTCGCACCTACCATAGTGTTGCACCTACTATGGTCACACCTACCATAGCGTTGCGTCTATTATGGTGTCGCATCTAACATAGTAAAGCATCTATTATGGTGTCACACATCTACCGTGGTGTCGCACCTGCTTAGTGTTGCATCTATTTTGGAGTCGCACCTACCATAGTTTAGCATCTATTATGGTGTCGCACATCTACCGTGGTGTCGCACCTGCTTAGTGTTGCATCTATTATGGTGTCGCACCTACCATAGTTTATTTTGACAAATTGAATAATCATTATAATTTGAGGTTAGCGTACCTTCTAGCAACGAAGTCCTTGCGCAAAGCGCTCATTTAATATTCAGACCGCCTCCCCTCATCACCCCCAACTGCTCGCACCTTCCCCGGCGGTGCACCCTAGTTTATATATATATATAGAAAAATGTTGGCTTTCGTTTGCATTTATGCCTGAAAATGCATTCAAAAAACAAAATCTCTCTTCAAAGGCACCGAGGGGGTCTGAAAGTTGTGCATACCTTATACAACTTTTTGAGGCGCATCCGGGAAAACTATAGACTTTTGGCCTAGGCGGCCAACTGAGTCCCAGGGACTGAGTTGTCTTTTTTGCATGCATTTTTTCGCAGTCGTCTGCTGGGAAATTTTTTTCATTTCACCCGGAGGGCTTAGCACTTGGGGGGAGGATTTTAAGTTGGACAGTTTCGGACAAGTAAGTAGAACATACCTAAGGTGTCTGGGTTAGGCCCTGGTCTGTAGCTTTGCGCAAAAATGGTAGGGTCGACTTTTTGAAAAAGCTTCATTGGGCTCTAACTTGCTGGGTATTGTAAATATTGGAACGGTGATAATAGATAAAAGATAGAGCTTTTGATTCTCTATCGAATGGTATAAAAAAAATCGGGGGTAAGCGCTGAAAATTTTGAGTTAGAATTTTTTGAAAATTTCTCTCTTCTTGCAAATCTCTCGTCACTCTGCTTCTCTGTCCTACGACGTTCGCACGCTCTCTCACCTTCTCTCTCGCTTGTCTAACAGGGCGGGTTTTTTAAAAATAGGCTTCAAAGGGGTGATAAAATTCTGAAAAAATTCACACAGGGGTAGAAAAATATGCTGATTCGAATGGCAAAAAAAAATTTTCAAAAAGTCAAAATTTTTTAAAAATTTCGAGCTAGGCCCCCTGCAAAATTGCAAAACCATAGGGGGGACCCTATTGTTTTGAGAAAACGCATTTTTGAATCGTATATAACTCGCTGTGATTAAAAAAAAGAGCAATGGCTCAGGCATGAAAATAGAAGAGCTTGTCTTGATCTATCCATATAGATAGATAAAATAATTTTAAAAACATTTTACAAAAAATTAATTTTCTGCCCAAAATTTGGTCAAGGGAAATTTAGTGGTAAATTAGAAAATTCATATCTTTCTTTATTATTGATCAATTCATTTCAAATAAAGCATATAAAATGCAGAAAAATTGGGAGAATTTTATAAAATTTGGTAGGTTCTTTAAAATTAAAAAGGCAAAAAGTTAGTGACCAAAAATCTGTGCAAATTTGATTTGTAGAAAAAAATTAATATCTTTTTACCCAACATGTATTTTCAGTAGTTATTATTATAGAAAAATAGCTAATTTTTTTATCTATTTATTACTCTTTTACAACATATTTCTATCACTAATGTAAAAAAGTTATTCACAGAAACGTTGTTTTTGGTACACAACTAATAGGGAGTACCCTTTTGAAAATTTTAAAAGGAATTTTTTGACCCAAATAAAGATTGAAATATTTTTAAATAATTTTAATTCGCATTTTAAGACCAAAAAAGGAAAACTTACGCAATTTGGACCCGTTTAAACCAAGTTATGAATTTTTGTTTTTTACAATTCTGCAAAACCGTAGGGGGGTCCCTATTGTTTTGTCAAATTTCATTTTTATGAACACCATAACTCGCTGGGATTACATTGTAGAGCAATGGCTCAGGCATGAAAATTGAAGAGCTCGTCGAGATCTATCGATATATATAATTAAGAATAATTTTAGTAAAATTTTATAATATTTCACTTTCTGGCCAAAATTTTGTAAGAGGGAATTTAGTGGTAAATTAGAAATTCATATCTGCCTTCAATATTGTCTTATTTACTTGAAATAAAGTGTATAATATACAGAAAAATAGAGAAAATTTTATGATACTTATTTGGTTTGTAAATTCACAAAAGCCAAAAAGTTGAAGCCCAAAGAGTGGGTCATAATTGCATTTTGGCAAATAAATTCATACCTTTTTTCAACAACAGTATTTGCAATAGATTTTATTATAGAAAAATAGCTTATTTTTTTCTCTATTTATTACCTCTTGACAGCATATTTCTATCTCTAACGTGAAAAAAGCATAACAAAGAAAATTTCATGGAAATTGGCCCATTTTGAGATAAGTTATGATTTTTTATTTATTGCAAAATTGCAAACCCATAGGGGGGACCCTATTGTTTCGCCAACTGACCCTAGCAACGAAGTCCTTTGCGCGAAGCGCTCAGTTAATACAAAAACGACCCCTAATACAAGCCATCTCACCTACACCGGCCCCCTCTATCACAGACGCTAGTTTCCTATATACTAAAAAAAAGTCGAGTTTCGTTTCAAAAAAGTCAGGCTCCCGGCCGAAGGCCGGGAGCGGTCCGGGATTGGTGGAAGGGTCTTACAACTTTTTGAGGCGCATCCGGGAAAACTATAGATTTTGGGCCTGAGCGGCCAACTGAGTCCCGGGAACCGAGTTGCGGGTGCACTTTGCAGTCTCAGTTGTACGAAATTTTTTCTTTTTGTCAGGAGAGCTTAGCACCTGCTGGTAGGATGGTAAGTTGGAGTATTCCCGACAACATTGCCAGCAGACATTTTTTGATCCGGGTTCTCAGAAAACCTGTAGGCTCGTGCGTTTTTTCAGCCCCAAAACGGTAAATTAGAGCGCCAGCGCAGGCCGCGCTGGGTTTTGCCCGGAACAGATTACGAATCACTAAGAATTTCATTCGTTTTTGAAGCTCTATCGGCGGGCAAAAAAAAATTTAAAAAATTTTCAAAAATTTTCAAGCTAGGCCACCTTGTAGGTTTTGCATGTTTTGACCTGTATGAATTTTAAACGATTTTTCCAGAAAAATTAAAACCCACTTTGGTTCAGCCATTTTTGATGGGGAATCGTTTAAAAATAATATTGGAAAAATTTTCATTTTTTCAGAAAATTTTGGCTTCGGCGGGACATTTCAGTCCCGGGGCTGTAACTCGCCAGCAGGTGCCTGGAGAGAAAAGTTTTTGTTTTTGTTTTTTAGAGTATTTCCAGGGCTATCGAATGGTGTATAGTATATTGATATTTTGTCACGACAAAGGGCTGAAACACTTGACAAAATGTCAAAAAAGGACATTTTTCGGCACTTTATGGGGGAAAATGGGGGTTTATCATTGATTTCGGCGAATAACTTTATAATATTTTTCTGAAAAGAAAAAGGAATCAGAATATTTTAGTAGAGTATTTCAAGGCCTATCCAATGATATATATTATGTTGACAATGCGTCACGACAAAGTGTCGAAAAATTAGACAAAATGTCAAAAAGAGGCACTTATAGGGGGGAATTGCGCTTTTTGCATAGTTTTGCGCGAATAACTTTTGGATGTCTTCTTATGTTAGGATGGCATTTGTTTCAAAAAGATAGAGCTTTAAATTCTCTATCGAATGATATAAAAATATTTGGGGGTTGTAATGCAAAATTTTGAGTTAAGGTTTTTTGACTTTGTTCAAATACACAATAAACATCATTTTAGGCTTCCTTTTTTTTTGAAAAAAAATAGAGATAATTTTTTTTTTGCCGTGGGAGGGGGAGAAAAAATAGGCAAATGAGAAGGGAAAGTCAATGGATGCATAAATATAGGTAAAGAAGGGGGATATGCAAAGTGAGAGGCGCAAAGGGTAGGGACAAAGAAAGAGGAGAACCAGAAGAAAGAGAGAGACAAAGGGAAAGAAAGAGAGTAGAAGAGGAAAGGGGAGAGGGAGAGGGAAAAGAAGAGAGAGCAAAAGAGGGGCAAAAGGGATGGGGAGAAGGGGCGGGAGGGAGAGAAGGGGCGGGGGAGAGAGAAGTGGGCGGGGGAGAGAGAAGGGGCTGGAGGGAGAGAGAAGGGGCGGGGTCGGGTGCTGTCCAATAAATAACCTAAAAAAGCGTTTGTTCCAAATGACATCGATCGTAGGAAAATAAGAAAATATTATTTTTGAATGAAGCAAGTCAAGTGCACAGTCTCCTCCTTCTCCTTCCCTTTCGTCGTCTGTCCCTTTCCTTTGAGACGATCCGTCCGATTGATCAGTCAGTGCCTCCCCTCTCCTCCCCTCCCTCCCTCTCCCCTCGG